>PVJI01000322.1:0-290570 GCA_004026765.1 Micronycteris hirsuta | reverse complement strand
TGGAAGTGGCATTTTCCCTGCAGGGATCGGGCCTTGTAGGCAGGGGTCCCTCATGGGAGGGCAGAAGTCACCCAGGCCCACAGGGAGCCACCTCTCTGGGATCCAGCTCAGAAGTCTCAGTGTGGGGCCTGTGTTCTCTCAGTTCCTCCCTCCCTGCAGGCCCCAGAGAGGGAGGAAGCGGGTTGCTATGGCATTTGTCACTGTGCTGCCTGCTCGGCCTGGAGTCCCACAGGCCAGTCCCCAGGTGGCCAGAGGCTGCCACGTAGAATGGAGGGTGGAAAGGAAGGGAGCTGGGCTCGCAGTCTCCCTTCACCTCAACCCAGAGTCAGGCCAGCTCCCTCCCTCCCCCAATCACGCCACACCATAGCCACCCTTCTGCGTCACCCCTCTGGTCGGCCCCTCGCACGCCTAGCACGTCCTGAGGACCTACAACAGGGGTGCAGGGGACACTGCAGGATCTGGGAAACAGTGGAGGGGAGATGCAGAAACGGAGCCAGACAGATCTGGGCTCAAATCCCGGCTCTGCCGCCCTCTAGCCACACGGCTTGGGCAAGTCACACCGCTTCTCTGAGTGTGAGCTTCCTCATCCGCACGTGGGGACACGCCTTGGTGCACCTCATGGGTCACTGCGAGGATAACATGGGATAACGCACGCAGGGGGCTCAGCCCAGGGCCCGTCACGTAACCGCCACGCAGAAACGGCGACGGCCAGCATTCTGGACGTGCGTCACTGCAATGTCATGTGAACTTCAAAACAGAAATGCACTCGAGGCACAAGGGCAGCCTCGGGAAGGTCAGGGAAAGCTTATTCTAACAGAAATTTACATCAGGTCTTAAAGGGTAAGGAGGAGTTCACCAGGCAGAGAAAGTGAATAGGAAGAAGGAAGCCTGGGCAAAGGCCGGAACTCATCAGCAGGTGGCTCAGGAAACTAGGATGCCTGGTGAGGGCAGAGTCACAGTGCGGGGAGGCCCAACCCCACGGAGCGACAGAAGCCAGGACCTTGTCCTGTAGGCCACAGGGAGTCAGGGAAGGACCTTAAAAGATGGAGGAACACAATCAGATTTGCATTTCAGAAAGCCCCTGGAGAGGGGGCCTTTGTGGAGCAGGGCCGGGAAGGGAGGAGAACAGAGGCGGAGAGAGGAGTTAGGAGGCTGTCAGAGACTCCCGGGTGGGAAACCAGAAGGGCCCAGGCCAGGGTGGCAGCGGCAGCAATGGAGAAGAGGGCCTGAAACTTCCTCAAAATTCACCAGAGGCCCCCAATTAAGTAAGAGCAGGGCAAACTCTTGATCCTGGAGCTCCGGGCCCGCTCCTCTGTACCCTTTCCAACCCGCTCTCCCTGCCTGCTGACCCCCAGGGAGCCCTGGTATCCGCTCCCACATCTCTGCACGGGCGTCCGCCCACCCTGCAGCACCGTCCCTGCCCTGTCCCCACACACACGCCACATGCCGGGACCTCTCCCGGCACTTCCTGGCCGGGCCCCTTAGCATGCCGCGCTCGGTGGGAACACCCCCCTCCGGGGAATTTCATAATAATAAGCATACCACACACAGTCAACACACAGCTGCAGGTAACACAACGGTTCGAACAGGCGCGTCTGAAAGGCCGAGGGGTCGGATCAGATGGTTTCTAAGATGTTTCTGGATCCAACGTGCCAATTCTAGAATGACAGGGTTCTAGGGCTGTGAATGAAGCGATGGACCTCCAGGTGGTGCTTTCTTCCTCTTCGATGACGAGGACTCCTGGGTTTCCGATTCCCCAGCCGCGAAATTGGGAAGCTGCATTCTTCAAAGAGACACTATGGCAGTTTACTGAATCAGCAAGTCACGGGGGAGAAACCAGGTTCTTGAGTTAATCTAATATTCTAGCTAAGTGAAAGTCCCTGCGTGTACTATAAATTATCTTTTTTTTTTTCAAAGCATTAGCCATCAATAGAAGAAGAAAGCGACCCTAAAATCCGGCCAAGGGAATGGAACGACCTGTGCCTGAAGACTCAAGCCTCTGCAGCTGTGGAAAGCAGAGCATCGCAACCAACAGAACAGAACCCAGGGGGCGGGGATGGGGGGAGGTCCTCTCGCTGCCAAGGCAACATGGGAAGCAGAACATCCCACCCATCAAACAGCACAGTGCCCCGTGGGTGCTCCTAGAATGCTAACGCAGGGAGAAGTGGGAGATGAAGGACCGGCCTGGGGAGTCCCAGCTACCACGCTCCGGCTCTCACAGGACTAGTGCTGGGGCAGGAACTCAGGGCTGAGTTCAGTAAACCTTCCTCTGGCTTCGTGACCCCATCAGCCACTACGCTCCTCCTCACTGTCAGCGAAACTCAGGACCGTTCTTCCTGGACTTGGGAAGGGAGGCAGGGGTGGCTTTTCCCCAGCTTGCTTCCTGTCTCCTGCCCGAGCTGCCCCAGGAGCTGGAACCACAGATGGGAGCCACTGGACCCCTCCTCCTCACCGTGGCAACCCCCGCACAATGCAGGGCAGGCTCGCAGCCGCAGCCGGGCCAAGGCTGTCTGGCTTCCCTGGCAACCCGGCTGAGACTGGCAGTCAAACTTGGACTCCAGGGCTTGGAGGGCACGGAGCCCAGTGGTCTGGACGCCCCCAGACAACGAGCCTCTGGGGCTGCAGAGGGGCGAGCCCTGGCCTCCTCCCCGGCGCACCCAAGGAGGCTCCTCTTGCATGTGATCCATGTATGGACTGTCTGAAGGAAGACCACTTTTTACAAAGGTTTTGTGGGTTAAAAATCTATGTAATATGTGCTTCCCACAATGAGATACTACTTCACATCCACTAGGATGGCCATAATAAAAAGGACAGGCAAGTCTCGGTGAGAATGTGGAGAAATGGGAACCTCCGCGCATCGCTGGTGGAGTGTAAAATGGTGCGGCTGCTCTGGAAAACAGTCTGCGGTTCCTTGGAAGTTAAACAGAGCTGCCACATGACTCAGCCACCCCGCCCATGGGCGCATGCCCCAGAGAACAGAAACTAGGTGTTCAAATGGAAACCTGCCGGGAATGCTCATTGCAGCACTACTCACAATAGCCAGAAGGAGGGTACCCACCGATGGATGACGGGTAAGCAAATACGGTGCGTACACAGAATGGAGCATCGTTTAGTCCTGAAAACCAGTGAGACACTGATACATTCTACCACATGCACGAACACAGGCTAAACCTTAGGCTAAATGAAAGAAGCCAAACACAAAGACCACATGTTGTGTGATTCCATTTATAGGAAACGTCCGGAACAGGTGAATCCATAGAGAAAGACAGAGAGCAGATCAGTGGTTGCCAAGGGCTGGGGGAAGGAGATATAGGAAATGACTTAGTATGAAGTTTCTCTTTGGATTGATGAAAACGTTTTGAAATTAGGTAGTGGTGACGGATACACAGCTTTGGGAATACACTAAAAACCCTTGACTTGTACATTTTAAAAGGGTGAATTTCATGGTATGTGAATGATATCTCAATAAAACCAAATTTAAAAATCAGGAAAATGTCTGCTTGAACTGAACAGTTGTGAATGGACAGGCAGGGTCCAGGGAGGGGAAGGAAACTGCCCGGGATGGCGACGGGACAGGAACTAGAACCAGCCCTCCTTCGTATTCCGGACTCCGGGCTCCTCCCTGGCGCCCCGACCCCAGGTCAGCCTGGAAGAGACAGCAACTGAGACCGCCCCTTTGGAAGGCTTTGCAAATGCACACCCCATCGGTCAACCCCCTGGGGAGGGAGGCCAGGGGGTCGACCTTGTGACACATGGGAAACCCGAAGCTGCAGAGGCTGAAGGTCACTCAAGGTCATGCCTTGGACTTCCAGGTCACAAGCACCTGCACTGCTACTGCATCACGAAGGTCTCACGATACAAGAGACCTGGGACACATAGCATTCAAAGGCTGCATAAAAGAGGAAACCTCCACCTTCCCGGGAGATGCTCAGACGACGGTGAGATGAGGGGGTTACTGCGCTACATCCTGGCCTCCTCGTGCTTCCAGAAAAGCAGACATCACAGGAACAGGAGGCAGGCAGGGCGAGGGAGACTGTGAGTCTTTCCCTGTTCCTCCAAGGGGGCCAAGGAGGAGCCCTCACTGCAGACCTCTGTTCTCAGTTCTTCCAACAGCTGCTGCGACACAGTCTTTAGCCCACTGGGTCCTGCGCTAGCCCACCACTGAGAGGCCCTCAGCTCCCCAAGCCACATCACATGGTTCCTCTTGGTGACCTTGGGCCTTAACCTCTCACAGTCTCAGCTGCCTCGTGTATTCGGTGGGAATCTCCCTCCTGACCTTGCCTGTCTCTTCAGGATCCAGCCAAGGCAATGAACGGAGGGATGGAGGACATTCGTGGGCAACTGGAAGGCTGAATGATTTTTGTCATTATAACTATCACTTCCTGAAGGGGACCTCTCTCTCTTTTTTCCTCTTTAGAGATAGTCTTTGCTTTCCCCCCTCAGGGCAGGTCAGAGCAGGCCCAGGGGGTCAGCCTGAAATTCTGGGCACCTCTGCCAGGCCACCTGCCGTGGGTGGCTCTCCAGGGCCATGTCTGGCGGGCCTCCAACATGGGGAGAAGCAGCAGGGGGAGCACTGGTTTCCATTCCTCCACCAGCCGGCTGCGTGCCAGGGCGGGCCCCTCTGCAGACAGCTATCGGGAGGCGTCGGAAACAGGGACCGCAGGGCCTGTCCCAGCTCAGTGGCCGCCTGGCAAGTGGCTCCTGGCAGATGGAGGCCCTTCAGCGACCTTGGCTGCAGCATATGCTTCCCTGGGCTTCCCGGCTGATAGAGCTGCCAAGCCTCAGCCCGGCTCCTGGACCTGCCCCTGCTCCCGAGGTTCCAGCTCGAAGGCATCACAGGACAGGGAAGAAGACGGGGCCTCCATCTCCATGGATTCTCCCTCTTTCCAGATCTCTGTCCTGGTTTTCAGAGTCCTTGCATTGGTGCCCTCCCTACTCTTATCCCTAGTGCCAACAAGGGCTGACGCACTCTCAGAATTCTAGAATGGAAAGAATCTTGGGTAGACTTCGTCACAGCCCATTGTTTTATGAGATAAACTGACCCCCAGAGAGAGCCTGTGATCTGCCTGAGGTTGCAGAGCTAGTGGGGTGGGAGCTTGGGCTGGCAGCGTCACTCCCAACTCTAGTGATGCAGCTTCTGCACCACAGCCCCCGCCCCTGCCTCACATTGGAATCCAGGCAAAAGTGTGATAAACAAGAGCAAAGTGTAGCTTTATGAGTAACGAAGTCATGGAAGGAAAGCCGAGAGGCAAGACGGGAGGAGTCTCAGCCACTCTCAGGCAGCTCACAGAGGACGGACATTGTAAATCAGACGTTGAACCCCAGGCCCAGGAAGACGGGAATGCCACAGCCGGACCACAAACACAAGCATGGCAGCAGCACTAACAAGGTTCGGATTTGACTCCGAGCTTCCTGGCCACCGATGCAAAATGAGAAATCATGCCCAGTCTTCTTGTTCTCATGGTTAAGGGGGAGCAGGAAGCAGACCAATTCTTTAGGAGAAATAAAGCCCTCCCTTCAATGAATGTGAAAAGAAATATTTTTGTATGGGATTTGCTGTAGGGAAGAGGGCTGCCAGGGGGGTCCTAGGACAGAGGAAAGACGACGCCCTCGGAGCTCCCCGGAGTCGCCCTGTGTGTGCCGTGCTTCACTGACGTGAGGGTGAAGGACGTAGAACACAAGGACCAGAGGGCTATGGGATGTGGCAATGTATCCGATCTGACTGGGACCTCTGCCCCTTTCCATGGAGATAGTTCCCGACTCCATCTGAAACCTGAGAGCTTTCGTCTTCCTGGGAATCCAAAAAGGGGAACCCCGTAAACTCACTGTCATTCATATTGTCTCTCTCACTCACATTCACTTCCTCTCTCTTTCCCTCTCCTGGCATCCCATGACAATCTGGTCCAACTGCCACATTTTCTAAGCAGAAAACAGAGGACTTGCCAAAGGCCACAGTGTGAGCTACAGGAGCAGGGGCACGAGGCCGGGAGCCAGCTGATCCCGGTCCCACCAGCCACCCTGGACACGCTGCTCCTGTTGGAAGCCAAGTCTCATCTGTCTCCTTGTAGTTCCTGGCGGCTCTGCACGGCGTTGCTATCCATGGAGTCAGAAGCTTTCTCTCTCCTCCCAGACCTTCTGCTCCCCAGCTGCCAGCTCCTCGGCCATCCTAGCAGCTGACTCCTGTCCAGCTGATTTCCAATGGCATTTCCCATGTCAGGTTGAATTCGTTTGCCTCCGCTGAGGTCCAGGGCCTTCGACAGGATCCCACACGGCTCGTGCTTGCCGGAAGAGGTCTGGAAATTATAAACCCCTCTTCCAGGAAGTCTTCCCTCTGTGGAGAAGCTGTCGCATGCCTTAATTTAGCTAATGTGACCATTTAAAAATCTTTTCCAAAGGAGATCCTGTAAATATCAATGTCCGATTTAAAAAGCCCTTTGTTGCTGGGAGGCCTACTAACCTAACAGAAAGAAATTGTGGCTTCGGGCTCAGAGACGCCTGGATTTGAATTCCAAACTCCGCCACGCACTGCCTTTACGGCAGTGGGAATGCCACTCCACCTCACTAAGCCACAGCACCATCTGTAAGGCGGGCCGGATTACTGCCGAGCGTGAGTGCAGTCGTGGTCAGCGAGAGCACATGCCGATGCCTCGCACGGACTGGTAAAGGGAAAACACTCCATGACCTGTAGTGATTATTTATTCCCCCAAATACAGTCTTTTAAAAAAATCCTTACCCAAGGATATGCTTATTGATTTTAGAAAGAGGAAGGGGGGGGTTGGAGAGAGAAAGAGAGAGAGAGAGAGGGAGACATTGATGTGAGAGAGAAACATTGACTGGCTGCCTCCTGTACGCACCCTGGCAGGGGACTGAACCTGCAACCTATGTATGCGCCCTGACCAGGGATCAAACCGACAAGACATTTTGGTGCACAGGATGATGCTCCAACCAACTGGGCCACTTGGCCAGAGCCACCTAAATACAGTCTTATTCTTAACGTTCTTTATCTATAATTACATCTTTATCCCATTCCAAAATCTTAATCTGAAATATTGTAATAGTTTGTGTCTCAGGGGTCCCTGATTACAGAACTGGTTATACCTACTTAGGTCTCCTGGCTGCAGAGTGTAGTGAACTTGCATGAGGGCGCATGGCAAGTAGGTGGCAACGCCGAGAGTGGGACCCAGAACCGATGCCAGCGGCCCCTCCAAATGACACCTGCACCCAGCAAATCCAGTTAGCCAACAATGCCGAACCCCGACGACAGCCCCAGAAACAGATGAAAGACACACGGCTGATCTTCCTGATTTGCGGATTCTGTACCTGTGAATTCACCCACTCCCTCCAATTGATTGGCAACCTTCCGGTCAGCATTCATGGTTCTTGCACAGTCATCCTCGGACATGCGCTGAGCAGTAGGAAAAAAGTCACTAACCAATCATTGTCTACTAAACAAGAGAATTCCAGGACACTGCCACTTTGATCTAACAGAGCCTCTTAAAGTGACTTTGTCCAAAATAAGAACTCCTGCTCTGAATGTGACGCCACTCGGAATCTTATGCTCCCTCCCTGGTCCAAGCCACCACCTCGGTCCCGGACGATGTAGCAGTCTCACCCCTGCCACCTCGACACAGTGACCAGAGGGATCCTTTTAGAATATGAATCAGATCATGTCACTCCTCTGCACGAAATCTTTTCCAGTGCTCCCATCTTGTTCTCATGGTCAGGGAGACTGAAAGCTCTTGGATTGGAATAGAAGCCCGAGTCTTTACTGTGGCTAAGGTACAGCCCCGCCCCTGCCCCGCCCCGCCCCGCCCCCTTCTCTCTCTGACCCGCCCACCACCGCCCCTCATTCATGCTGCTCTACCCACTCTGCCTGCGCGCACTCGGGGGCCTTCGCAGGCGCCGTTCCCTCTGCCCAGTGTATTGTCTCTTGCCCTTTGGGTTTTCGCTCCAACATCACCTTCTCAGTGAACCAACCTTGCCCACTTCATTTAAATTACAACCCTGCCTCCCCCAGCACTCTCTCTCTTTCTTCCCATGCTTTATTTTCTCCATAGTTCTTAGCAACAGCTAATACATTTATGCATTTATGTTGCTTACTGTCTCTAGAATATAAGCTCCAGAAAGGTAAGAATATTTGCCCGTTTTGTTCTTTAATTCCCAGTGCCTGGTACACCACAGGCCTTCAGTAAATATTGGCTGAATAAACATGTAATTCTACACTCATTGATGGCACCTCCCAAGTGAGGGCGAGCTCCTTAGTAAATCAAAAAAGGGGCAAAACAAGCTCTGTGGCTCTTTGTTCATAGTATTACAGTTTTTTTCCTTAACACATAGTATCCAGTTAGGTGGCTTGTCTCTCCTACCAGATTATGAGCCGGAGGGTTCCAGTCGCCTCTGAGGCTTCGGCATCTAGCAGGGTCCTGAGTGCTAAACTCCCAATAACTGCACCTTCCGTGAAAGCAGAAAGTCAAGCAGTGTAGCTTCCAGCTGCCATTTTATCAGCATCTGGCCAGGCACCGTCTCGAGTGTGCTCCATGTTGATTCTCTCAATTCCCTCTGTGTAGCCCCCCAGGCTGGAGGGTGTTCTCTCCATTTTATCCCCGAGGAAGCTTGGGCTGCAGAGAACCGTGAACTTGCATGAGGGCGCATGGCAAGTAGACGGCAATGCCGAGAGTGGGACCCAGAACTGATGCCAGTGGCCCCTCCAAATGGTATCAGCACTCAGCAAATCCAGTTAGTCAGCAACCCCGAACCCCGACGGCAGCCACAGAAAAAGGTGAAAGACACACAGCTGATCCTCCTGATTTGCGGATTCTGTATCTGCGAATTCACCCACTCCCTCCAATTTACTGGTAACCCTCAAGCCAGCACCCATGGTCCTTGCATGTCATTCTCGGACATGTGCTGAGCAGCAGAAACACGTGAGTTGCCTGACGCCCAGTTTTCCGCTGAGGTGGAACAAGGCAACCTTCTTGTTGCATTTCTCAGTCCCTCAACACGCTTCCTATCTGTGGTCTATTAACGTCACATGCTTTTTGTTGAGGTTGCCGTTTAATGTGGCCCGCAGGGGCAGTGCTGACGTGCTGTCTAGTGTCCCTGTGATGTGCCTGACGGAGAAAATGTGTCAGAGAAGCTCCATTCAGGTATAAATTATAGGGCTGTTGCCATGAGCTCAATATGAATGAATCAACAATCTGTATTGAGGAAGGCGTCTTTAAACAGAAATACACAGAAAACGAGGTTATGTATTGATCAGCCGATGACGCCGCTGTGGCCAGAGGCTCACAGGGACCTGGCCCTGTGGTCTCAGGAGCGACGCTCGCTCAGTACTCCCTAGTTCAGGGTCTGCAGCGGCGCTGCAGAACACAGCGACTACAAACAATGAGAATTGACTGTGTGGGCACACCTATCCAGTGCAAAGACTTGCACATATTAGGTCTAGTTGTGTTCACGCACTGGTGTGCACACATAGTCACACTCGTCTGTGTGCTCTCCTCTCCCTGTTCCGAACGCTGCCGTGAGCACTAGCGGTCCGCGCGAGGGTGAACGACTCTCACGCACGCGCTCAGCGGGTAGTCAGACGAGCCTGCATTCGCGGGACGTCAGGCGCCTTCAGCCCAGTCACACTCAGGGCCACTTTCCTTATCTGTACGTGAGGTTAATCATTGCCATGACCAGAAAGTGGGGTCAAGCTGCTAAGCACAGCGTCTGGCACAGAGCAGGCCACAAGCCACAGGTGGGATACAGTTTCTGGCAGGCGGCAGGGCAGCACCTTTTAAGGCCGGCGGGTTTGCCTAGGGCGTGTTTGGGGACCCTGGAGAGCCGACCTTAGGGCCTCTTCCTCCTTGGCACACTGACCTTCCTGCGCTCGCAGGCCTGGCCTCGTTCTGCTCAGTGCTATCCCCAGCTCGGTGTGTGCAGCAGGAATCCAGAACCACAGGGTCAAAGCCAGGGGGGGTCAGAGGCAGGCGACCCCAGAGGTCCCAGACCGGCAGCCCACAATTCCCATCATGCCCGTAGATGACTTTCCTTGTATGTGCGTGCATTTTAATTTTAGTCAATGTTTATAGATTGAGAGCTTTCATATTTTAAGAGGCCCAGAGTTCTAGCTTGCCTTAACCAACCCCAAAGATCCTGCAGCCCGTGTGTCTCATTCCAGCACAGCAAAGGTGCGCCAGCGTTTTATCAGGGCTCTTGCTCTCGCCCCTGGGCTGCTGTGGTAGCTGCTTAGCACTGGGACCCCAGGCTTGCAGCTCTGAATTCGGGAGCTGGGATGCACAAGGAGGCCCGGAAGACGGGACAGGGCAGTTGGGCTGAGGGGAACAACCTGGGCAGGAAAGGCTGCTGGGTTGGGGAGGCACAGCAGAGAGCACCGCCTCCGGCTGCAGGCAGCCAACCGCTCCTCTTCCCACCTGCAGGCGCACACCGACCTCCCCGCCCTGTAAGAGAAACTCCTGCGTGGCTCTGTTGACACAGTGCTCTCAGGTGTCCCTCCCACCAGCCCCTCCCCCAGAGCAGGCAGAGACGTTAACAATCCCAGGGGCTCTGGGGTGGCCTGCCGCGCAGGGGCTCTGTCCTCGGGCGGGATGCGGCTGGAAACCTAGTTCTGGGCAGACTGACCATGAACTGTAGCTCCCTCACTGCAGAACAGGGTTTCAGTGGCAACGATGTCATTAGATAATGCAGCGAGGCGCTGGCAGACACTACCCCACGAACACTAGCTTCCCTCCCTTATTTTATACACCAAGGCCCAGAGACGAGTGAATAATTCATCCCAAGAAGGTCATGAATTAAAACGTGCTCCCTTACCGCTGCCTGAGTGTCTTTCAAATGTCAAATATATTTATGAAAGTAGTTATTACAGTCTAAGAGTAACATACACCTTTTAAGAAAAACTTCCAGTTTTGCCACTTAAAGATAAACCACTGATTCATTTTCTTGCTGCCTCTTCTAGTTTTTTTTCTAGGCACAGAAGAAAACTCTTTTTTGGGGGGGTGGAGTTAGTTTCATACAGTTATAACCACGGTATATATGAACCTTTGTATCTTTAAAAAAAATTTAACATCGTTTAAGAATTGCCCATATGGTATACGTTTTATGAGAATCATTCTGTGGGCTGCGTAATATTTCATTTCATGGTTCCACTGTAGTTAATACTCCCCCTCGGTGGAACATTTAGACTTTCTCCCTATCAAAAAGAATGCTATAATAGATGTCTTCGTGCATAATTATGTTTCTATATTTAGGTTCATTTCCTCAGGACGGGTCCCCAGTGGACTTGTAAGGTCAAAAAGTATGAAGATGCCGCCACCAAACTGCTTTCCTGGAGGGCCGAGTGGCCGGTTGACTCACCTGCCCCATAACACAGGCACATCAGCTGCGTTTTCCACTCAACAACACCACTCACTGGCACTTAGCCTCGCCTCCTAAAAGGCAAGGAGTTCAAGTTCAAACACAAGAATTACCCTAGGGGATCTTTCCGTGTCTCTCCGGCCCTGTGGCTAAGGGGAAAACCCAGGCCCCAGAAGAGGCCTGGCTCAGAAGCAGCCCAGCCCCAAGGCTGAAAGCAAGTCCCCCCAAAGCATCTCCCTTCTCGTGATGGCAGAACTTCTCTGTGTGGCAGCTCTGGGAGGGCCATCTCAGTTCACATGTACCGAGTGTCCACTGTGCCGGGTCCTCCTCGGACAGTCCCAGTAGTCGGGTCAGGAAGGGGCTGGGTGGAGGAGGGCGTGAGTCTCTGCGCAGAGCTCAGGAGGAGGGATGCTTGAGCAGGGTTCTGAGGGACGGAAGCACAGCTGCTGAGCAGGAGCACTCCACTCCAAGCAGGGGACGGGGCTGACCCTGCAGAGGCAGGAAGGAGTGGGACCCAAGGGGCTGGGCATGGGACCGGACAGTGTGGGGGCAGGAGGGGAGCAGGGCGTGGGCTGGGGGTGCCGTCTGAGCCTGCAGGAAGAAGTTCTGGGCAGAGGAATGATGAGGTCAGGTTTATGTTACAGGAGACAACCCTGGACCAGCTCTGATGAGAGGCACAGGACAGCGAGACGGGAGTGGAGGAGGTGGGGGGAGAGAAGCAAAGGGATTCAAGGGGAACATAGGAGGTAGCTCTCCAGGGCCCCAGGGCTTTGGGCTGTGGGGAGAGGGCAGAATCATGTTGGTGCCTCTGGGTAGGTGGGGGTGACAGAGGCTAATCGCTGCCCACTGAATGTTCAGCGCCCCCCTCTTAATAACAGAACCCCATTTTTGTTCAAAGGTGGCAATATAGCCAGCTTAACACACACGAGTCCCCAGAGTGACAGTGGCAGCTCTCGCCTGTGCATTCTTGGCGGCAACCCTGGGCCTGAAAACTGGCTGGTTGTCCCGTAGCCTGTGAGCGCCACAGTGAAGTGGGCACCACAGCAAAGTGGGCACCATGTGTTCGGTGGCAAGAGTCCTCCCAGGTGCCGGGACAGGGCTGCGCTGAGAATCAAGGCCCAGCCAACACCTGCTGAGGGAGCCAGGCGGCCAGCCAGGTGCCCCGGAGTCCTGAGAGTCCCACCCACCAGCCAGAGACCAGGACAAGGGGCCGTGGTAGGGTGCACCGTCCATCTCCCTGGGGATGCGGCAGCCAGAGCATAGCGGGGGGGGGGGGGTGCATGACACTCAGCGCTGCCGCTGTTGCACAGGCTAAGGACACACTCTCTTGATCTCGTGGTGCCTCAGGGCCCCCACCTGTAACGTGGAGACAGCACCCGCACCTCAGAGCTGTGTGACACCCGACCCCTGCTGTCCTGTCGGCTGTCCCCCAGCACACCCTCTCCCGGCTCACGCTGTGGGCTCGCCATGCTTCTGTCTGTGCAGTGCCCGCTGCCTAGAAAGCCCCACCAAGGCTCCTCCACCTGCTTCTCCTCCAAAGGCCAATTCAGGCACGGACGCCTGGGCATGGCTGCCCGGATGCGGAGTTCGCACCTCCCCACCCGTGGGGGGCACTGCACTCGCTCCTTTCGGAGAACTTCTCACGCCAACAGGACCCAGGCTGTTTACACACATCTCCAGCTGAGGACCGGCTTTAGACAGTTTCTAAGCCTACCCACACTCACACTCATGCACGCACACATTCACACACTCACGTGCCCACTCACATGCATGCACTCACCCACACAGGGTACTTCGCTGAAGCGTGTGTGCTGCTGTGGGCCGTGCAGGGCGGCGGCAGAAGAGGTGAAGGCGGCCTCACCCAGGCGCCACAGCCCAGGGCAGAGCAGGACAAGCTCCCAGTTCTGCGCCAGGCGGCACATCCCCAAACCCAGCCAGCGTGGCTCCCTCCCTCTGCCTCCCAAAGGCCTTTGGATGGCAATAGATGGTGCCTGAAGTTGGCACGGTCAGCTAGAAGGCTGACCCTGGCCGCGCACCCACAGGCAGGCACTGCCATGCCCACCTCACAGTGGGGGTGAGAGAAGCTCGGAAAAGTTACCGGTTCAGCCGGAGTCACAGGAGTAAAAAAAGCCAAGCCATCCAGCCCGGGCCTGCTCCTGCTGGAGGTGAGAGGTCTGTGTGAGCTCTGACCCGCCCCACGGGATCTCAAGCACTGAGGTGCCCTGTTTGCAAAATGAAGCTGGTGAGACGCGTGAACTCTAGTACGTGTGGGCGCTGCCTTTCCGTGACTGTAGACGTTGGTGGGGAAGAACTGAATCCAGAAGCAAGAGTCTCTCTCTCTCACACCTACACATTCACACACGCACTCACGTATGCACAGAGCCCCAAACTCCCACAGGGCCCTCTGTGGCAAGACTCAGACTGGAAGGAAATATTTGCAAAATATATACTTTACAGGGAACTTGTATCCATAATATGTAAAGAATTTGTTACAATGCAATAAGATGACCAATAACCAAATGCCTGAAGATTTAAAAGTGGGCAATATATTTAAACAGATGCTTCAACAAAGACGGCATATGGATGACAAATAAGCCCACAAAAGGTGCTCGACATCATTACTCATTGAAAAATGCAAATTACAGCCACGAGGAGCTATGATACACACCTGTTAGCAGGGTTAAAATTAAGAAGTGCTGGTGAGGGTGTGGGGGGACCCAGCGCTCATACGCTGGGGGTACAGCCACTTCGGAGACACTTGGGCAGTTTCTTAAAAACTTAACTATAGACTTACTGAATAATTCAGCCATTCCACTCCTAGGTATTTACCCAAGAGAATAGGGAAGTGTGTTCCTACACGAAGAATGATACACTAATGCTTCTGGCAGCTCTATTTCTAAACAAAACCTCCAAATGTCCAACAAATGAAGGAATAAATGAACCATGGCTTATCCCTCCATGCAATGAAGTACTATCAACAATAAAAAGGGATGAATGATGGATACACACAACAGGAATCTCCAATTATGCCGAGGGAAAGATGCCAGACCAAAAAAGTGTGCATACTGTATGATTCCATTTACGTAAATTCTAGAGAACGCAAAGTAACCCATAGTAAGAGCAAATCAGCGGTTGCCTGGGGACGGGGTGGGGGGGGCACAGAGGGAGGAACTACAAATGAGCGAGAGGAAACTTTCAGGGATGATGGACGCGTTCACAACCAGCTGTGGCGATGGTTTTGTGGTTTGTATACGCTGTAAAAACTAACCGAATCGTACCCTGTAAACACGTGCAGCTCGTGTGCTGACAATAGTTCCATGCAGCTGGCACGGGAGAAGGAGGGGACGGGGACAGAGGAGGAGCAGCAGCGAGCAGGATGAGCCTCGCTCAGGAAGCCAGGCGCATGCGCGCACAGACCTGTGCGTGGCGTGCGAAGCTGCCACCTGGCCTCTAGGGTTACTCTAAGAGCCTCTCAAGCCAGGATTCGATCTGCTAGGACACCGAGGCTCCTTTGCGTTTGCTCATTTTATTTTGTCCAGAGTACTTCCTGTGTGCCTGGCTGGAGCCGGGCACTGGGAATCAGAGGTCAGTCAAACAGTCCTTGCCTTAGGCGGTTCATTCTATCAGTCATGGCAGAGCCTTCCCGAAATTCAGCCCCCACATGTAGCCACGCGCCCCGACCACCCCAGCCGGGCTCCCTTCATGGATCTGTCAGAGCTCTTCCCGGGCCTGACTGTGTTTCCAGCCTCATCACCTCTGGGGAGACAGCCTTCAGTTGGCGCGCAACTCCAGCAGCATCCTTCTATCTCAGCTAAATGGACATCCACGCCAAACCCCAATGATTTCTAATAATTGACTAATGAGATCTGAGGCATGTCTTCACGGAATCACAGGCATTCAGGGCAGGGATGAATGAAGCTTTCAAAGCCCAACAGCCATCTGTTTGAAGCTCCATTTCTCTGAATAACATTCCTCAGGCCCGGCTTGAATACCTCCGGTGAGAGGGGAGCTCACTACCAACTAAGATGCACTGGATCTTTGGAAAACTAGAGAAGTTATGAAGTTCTTTCTTTCTAACTGTGGATGGAAGGGCATACCATTTATGAAGCACCTACTGTGTGCTAAATAAACCCTGTCCAGTGTGTTTACACGTGTGGGATTTCTAGTCTAGTTTAATTCTCATGCCAGCTTTGCTCCGAAGAGGCCGAGGTTGTGATTACGACGCCTGTTTTCACTACTGAGGAAACAAAGGGTCAAAGAAGTCAGCAACTTGCCCGCGGTCACCAGGCAAATCCGTGGGAGAGACCGAGGCGGCAGCCAGGTGTGTCCTGCTCCCAAGTCCATGCTTTCTGCTCTCAACCTCTCTGGGAAAAGGGTCTGGATTCCTTCACTTGGTTTGGATCCTGGTTTCCTTCACCTGGATGCTGACCTCCGGGATTCCTCACCATGACAACCTCCTGCCAGTCCCACCAAACTCTGAAGCTCCTGGCCTCCCAGGCACAGGCCCCTCAGAATGGGAGCCCCCTCCTGTAGGGGTGGAGAGCGGCTGGCCAGCAGGAAGCCACAAAACAGGGAGGTGGCTCTGGCTGTCCTGCAGCTCCAGCCTGGGTCCCAGCTACCACCCAGCATGGCCAGTCCCTGCAGGGCAGGGCAGGGGCGCGCAGGGAGGGGGCAGGGCTGTCTACCCCCTGAGGGCATGAAGCGTGGCATGGTGCCTAAGAGCCCGGGCTCTGAGAAGGGGCGGTGGGGTTCGAAGAGGGCCCTGAAAGACGGCATTTGAGCTGGGCCTTGAGACAGACAGGAACGTGGGAGACAGCAGTGGTGGCAGGAAGAACATTTTAGGCGGAGGGAACTGGGGTGAGTAAAAGTAATCAAGGTGGAAAGGAATGGCCGGCGGAGAGAGCGCTGCCGACCTGGGCCAGAATGCATCCGAGGGCCCCTTAGGGACATTTCCAAAGTGACAAAGCTTCCCAATGCCCTTTTCTAGGGCTCATGCAGGCTCCCTCCCGTGAGGCCCTGGGCTGGTAAAACCGCTCTTATGAGCCCAGCTAAGGGCTGAGGAGGGAGGAATGGATAGTCACAGGCCTGAGAATAGAAAGAGGGAGAGAAAGAATGAAAAAGCAAAGGAAGGAAAAGGGTGGCGGGGGGAGTGGTCGTGGAGGACGCGGGCCCTGGTGCCAGGGACTTGGGAGCTCAGCCACGTGTAATGGCCGTGGGACTTGCATGGGTTGCTTAAATTCCCTGTGACTCTATCCCTTCTATAACAGTACTTCCTTCTGCAGAGCTGTGGATGCTGCTATACGGTTACACGTCCTGCACCTGCTGTATAGTGTAACTGTCTTCATTAACCTGGACAAGAGCTGGGCTGCAGAGAGGCAGGGAAGCAATTGAGGCACACAGAAAGGGGACGTCGGCTGTATTCCAGGCCCTTCCACACAGAGGATCTAGCAGATCCCCCTTTGGTGGATGGGAACATGGCCCCGGGGGGGAGGAATTTGTCTGAGATCCTACGCCAATAAACAGCAGACCTGGAGATGACTCTGAAGCCAGTGCTCACCCTGAGCAGCAAGGAGCTCCTAGGAGGCCCAGGGCTGCCTCAGTGGAAGGAGCCAAGCCTCCCCTGACTCTGGCTCTGTGGCCCGGATGTGAAGAAGATGGCCGAGGCTGTCCATCTTAGGCTCTCTCATGGCCTTCACTGCAGAGGCGAAGTTTGGCATGACTTTTTCCCAGTTGAACTCAGTGTCCAAAGCCTGCCACTTCTGAAAGGGAGGCTGGGAGGGAGGTGAGTGGTACAATGAGGAGAGGAAAGAGGTGGACATGGAGCCAAACTGTCCTCCTAATGAGACTTTGGGAAAGACCCAGGACTCACCATGCCTCCATTTGAAAAGCTCAAGAGAACAGGGGGTGCCCTTTGCTGAGGGGCACCAGCCGTATGGCCCAGCCAGACTGGTGTGCTCACTTCCCTAGGGTTTGTTCACTTTACACAGTCCCACTCCTCTCCATTTCCCCAGCACTTACTCTGCCAGACCTTTAGATCCTGCACTAGTTCTTCCTCCACCTCCAGGAAGTCTTCCTAGATAGCCCCAGCCTACAATTATTCTTTCTCCTGGGAACGCCAGTGGCACCCACCACTTGTAACACTTGTGACTGGTCCTACTGGATTCCAGGTCCTCTGGGCTGCAAGACTATCAAGCACGGCCATTCCAAACTCCATCTCCCTTGCATGGACTCCTTTTAGAATGGCCAGACCTCCATGCTCAGCCCAGGCGCCCTCCTGTGACTGTACTTTGAGTACCTGCAGACAATTATCTTTAACCCCTGAAGACTATCCTGTCCCGACAGTGGAGGAAGCCACATCCAATACACCCGGGTTGGGATCCCCTCCCCACCACTTCATGGTTGTGTAACTGGCCCGTTTCCTCTTTCTGATAGTCCCAGTTTTCTTGACAATAAAACCCCCTACCTCACCAGTGCAACTCTGCTTCACCATTCGTGTGTGATTGTTTCACTATTTTGATCATTAATCACTCATTTGGAGGCAACGTGGCTGAGAAGAGAGAACAGAGCTCTGAGGCCAAACAGCCCAGCACTGACGTGGGGACTCCGCCGCACGGCGGCTGTGTAACTGGACCAACCACACCCCCCCGAGCCTCAGCGTCCTCCCCTACAAAATGACGGTACCGCGTGCTCAGCGGGTCTGAACTGTTCGCTGCCTCCCGTTCTCTCTGACCCACATGCGTCTCGACCTTTCTTCCAGAACTGCGCAGTGTTCCTGCTTAACAGGACAGCAGCTGCCCTCTCACTGAGCAGCTCTGTGTGGAGGGCGCCGTGTTGTGTGTCCTGCGTTCAATGCCCATATCCACCCTCCGAAACGGGTACTGCAGGGCCCCGCCCCATGTTCAGACGACACACCCAATGGCCGCTGTTCTGAACATTCGGATGAGCCAGGCCCTGGGCCCCCTTCGTGTATCTTTATCAGGCCAAAAATCTCCCTGAGGGTAGGGACCGCGTCTCGGTGCCTGGACACTCCATGCATGTTGGTAGAACGGATGGAAGTAAATACTGCTCTGCACGTCCCCACAGTGGCTGGGATAAAGCCTCACCATGGTAGGTGCCTGATGAATATTTGATTAACTGGAGCCACACAGTATAAACTGTCATCAGAGGCTCCAATCTGAATCCCAGGATGCCCTGAGACCGAGTCAGTGTGGCTCCTCCTCCTAACCAGGAACTCCGCGAGGGCTTTCTCTGAGGGTGCTCTGTGCTTCCTCCACAACCAGGTCCCCACTCCTCCTCGGGGGTGTCGTGTGGCAGAGCTGTGCATACAGAGACTGCTTACCACCTGGACCTCACACAGCCCAAGCAGAGGCTGGCGTGACCTCAGCAGCAAGGCCAGAGTGGCTTCCAAAGGCCAGGAGCCACCCTCCCTCCCACTGAGGAGCTGCCAGAGCCTCTCGCCACGCCCGTCTCTCAAGGTGGCTCCTGTGCCAGGCTGCACGGGCCACCAGCCAAGTTCCCACTTCTGAGGCTGCCGACCGAGCCTCCAAAGACCCTGGGCTAGGGAAGCCCGGCCAGGGCCAACTTCAAGGGGGCACAGAGTTGTCTGGAGGCCTCGGTCCCTAGAGACTCAATCCCGACAGGGCCACCGAAAAGGACACAAACGGGGCCTTTGAAGCAGCGGGCCCAGAAGCAGACGATCACCAGCCGCCAAAGGAACGTGGTGCCCAGCCTCACAGACAAGGCAGGTCCTGGCCCAGGCCCCGCTGTGCAGCCTGGTCTCCCTTCTCCGCCCTCATGCTCAGCTGACATCCGCCAGGCACTGCGTGTCCAGCATCTGGAACTTTACACCACAGGACACAGACGGATGACCTGCCACAGACACCATTTAATAGGTGCATTTAAAAATGTTGCCTAGTTGGCCACATGTTAAACATTAAGAGATGTCACAAACATCTACATTTCTGTCTTACAAATCAGAACATCTGACGACATTGGGGCCAGGAGCCAGCTAGAAGCTGCCTCCTTCAAGCAAGCACTTTTCAATTTGCTACAACCCCCAAACCGCCCAACCCGTTCTGCCTGTGTAGACACCCGGGTTTGAGGGGCCTCGCTTTACATGCTTAATTATGGCGTACAGACTTCCTGATGACCTTATGAGGTGGACAGTATCATTTCCCCCTTTTTCAGGTGAGGAAACAGAGGCTCTGAGAGAAAAAGTAACTTGGCCAGGACCCAAACCCAAGCAGCCTGAATCCAAAGTCAAACACAAGGACATGAGTCTGTGGTAAAATGAGCAAAATACGGGCAATGCAGTGAGCGTTTCCTAAAGCAAAATGTATGCAATTTGAAGGAGTACCTTTTCCTTCCCTGGTATTATACAGCCTTCTTTCTTTGGGGACAGAGGTGTTAAAATGCTCTTTCACTATATGATAGTGATCATAAACAGGACTCTAAACATCACCCGAGGATGGCCGGTTAGCTCAGTTGGTTAGAGAGTGGTACTAATAAATGTCATTTGAATGTCCTTATATGGCAAAATAAAACGTTGGCTAACCCAGGAGAGATCCCCCAATGTACTGATATTTGAAATCGAAGTCTGGGGGCCACCGCTCTGCTAGGAAGCCTTCCTGTCCCAGAACACCAGCACGCTCTGCTGCTCCTCCCGGTTCAAACCCGGCAAACCGCCTGTCTGCACCTCATCCTAACGCTGGAGAGGCGGCTTTTGAACTGGGCCTTTCCCAAGCCCTCTCCCCGCAGCCAACCCACGGAGCGTTTGTTCACGCCTCTTGTTGTGGTTATCTCGTTCTTCCTCGAGTTACAGTTATCGGTGTCCTATCCACTCTCGTCCCCCCTAAAGTGGCTACAGAACAGAAGGAAGAGGAGCTGAATTGTGAGCCAGTCCAAGCTTGAAAAGCCCTTAGAGATCACCTTTGACTCTCATTTTGCAGGTGTGGACACGCAAGGGGGCCGTGCCTCAGGCCACCCAGGGAGCCTGCAGCAGAGCCGAGGCGAGCCCCCCAACTCCCCAGCGCCGGCTCTTCCCACTGCACCAGGCTGCTTCCCAGGCAGCCCTTTTGATTGACTCAGCACCTCGATGTGGAGGACGGAGCGGAGCATGTGACAAACACTTCATAAACATCTGTTTGTCAGGAGGTGCAGAGCAGCCAAGGGGACACAGGCAGAGCTCTCCCTGGCCAGGGCCCTCAGCTCGAGCTTCACAGCTCCTGCGCGTCAGACCTTCGCTGAGTGCGAGCTGCCCATCCAGTGCAGAAATGGCCCCTCAGGCCTCTGGTGACCTGGATGCAGAATGAGCATGTGGCTGAGAAGTGCCGTTCCCATCAGGCCAGAGTTGTGCTCCCAGCCTTGCTGAGTAATCCTGGGTAAATGCCTTCACCTCTCCAGGTGCTCGGTGCATCAGACAGGAGGAAGGCAGAGAACAGAGGTGAGGAAGAAGTCCCCGAGCCTACCGCATGGTTGCAGGCCCCTGCCGGGCTTTCCCAGGGGAGTGTCAGAGCCCCGTCTCTGCAAGCACCTAAGGACAGGGGAGGTTTGGGGACCCCGCTGGGACAAATGGAAGTTCCACTGGAACTGTGCCACAGAGTGAGTTTGAGTTGTCCCTCAGTTGTCTGTGGCCACGCTTTGGGTTCAAAAACCAACAAGTCTCTGAAACTGTCTGGTAATATCCGAGGCTGAGTAGAATATTTATCATCGTCATCATCACCCTCATTATCATCACACACAAACTCAATGCCAAAAATAAGGAGATGACAATGGTGTCATCTCTCTAAAGCCTTCCTGACCACTGAGGGGGAAAGGCCACCCTCTCCCTGACCCACCCCATCCCATCAGTGTCATCACGGTTCCTAGACCATTTCAATATTTGTCTTCTCTTGTCAGCTGTCAGCTTCTGGAACTGAAGGTGACCTCTTACTCTTTCCTGTATCCTGTGCACTTATCCAGGGAGCGACTAACAAATAAACAAATGCTGATGAATGTTTCGCTAGACAAGGAATCCCCTCCACTCCTATTCTGGGCCAAGGTGGCATTTAGGTCTTTTAGAGCCAGTAGATGCATCCGGCCCATTTGGGGGATGGGAGCACAGGCATTCAGACGGAAACTGACTTCCGCAAAGCTACTCAGTCAACGGGACGGCCCAGGCTGAAAGCTGCTCCCTGATGCCCAGTGCAGTGCACTTCCAGCAAACCCTTCTCCTGTTTCACAACAGATCAGCTGTGTGACTCTGGGCGAGACCCCCTGCCTGTCCGCCCCGGCTTCCTCACTTGTAAAATGGGTGAAATCCTAGTGCCCACATAACGGGATCATCTGAGCAGTAAAAAAGTGAACCCCTGTAAAGCAGCACCGCGCACAGGACGCGCTCAGAAAGTGTGTCTGTCGTGACTGTCATTCACTCCTAGCCGTCCTCCGTGGTAAAGGGGCACGCACCACCCACGCACACAGCAGGGCTCGCAGTGGAAGAGGGCTTTTCAGCACTGGCTGACACACTCTTCAGCCCAGCCAGCCCTCTGCAGCAATCACTCCGGGGAAACGCCTGTCCCTGCTCAAACCCCTGCACTCACGCGCCGCGCACGCCCCGCTCACAGCGGTGACAGCAAGGGCCGATGGGGAGGCGGTGGAACTTTTGCAAGAGCACGCTCTTTCGAGTCCGACAGACCTGCTGTCAGACAGCAGCTCTGCCACTTCCGGCTGTGCAATCTCAGGCGAGTCAACCTAAGCCCCAGTCTCATCGCCTTCCAATTAGCTGTATTTGTTACGAGGATAGTAATGGTCTGGTACTCCATCAACGGTACCGAGAGCAACACTGGTCTCAATTTTATTCAACAAAATCTACGTGAAAAAAACGTCAGAACCAGAAGGGACTTCAGGGATCAGGTAATCCAATCTTCCCACGTCAAAGCTGGACACCCAGAAGTCTAGAGCGGAGGTGTGATTGGCCCAAGGTCACGTGATGAGATGGCAGAATGAGACTTGGGACCCGGGTCTCCTGATTTACTACTATGCGTCCATTTTGGCCAATTGCTTCTTCTTATCTGCCACCCCCTGGCCCAAACACAGCAAGTGGTCGGAATCGCTCTTCCCAACTGTCTTCCCTTGAGGGTCATCTTAGCACCATCTGCTTACCGAGGACACCGCTCTCCCAGGCACACCTGGCTCCCTTAAACCTGACCTGAGGAGAGGGTAAAAACCACTGGTGGCCGCTGGCAACAGTGATGATAACAGTATTAGTAACAAATGACAACCCACAACCGCACAGTGCCCTACGCTTCAAAGTGCCCTCACCTGCACCGCCAACACATTCCGGCAATTGCTCCCGCACCTACTTGGCTTAGGGACATAATTTCCTCAAACTTATTGAAGACCTACTTTGTGCCTAGCCACGGACTAGAGGTTGGAGACACAGAGGGGAAAGGGGGCCTCTGCCGGGAGGATATAGGGCAGGTGGAGACATCACAACTTCTTTTGGCCCAAACGGTACAACAGCAAAATGTCCTGCCCCTCCCTACGGGGAGCCTTCCTACCATGCTGTCAAGAGGCACACTGTCTGTGGAATAAGCCAGAGCAAGAAAGGGTGACTGCAAGGCTGCAAATGACAGCAGGAGCGAAGATAAAGAATAGAAATATGGACACCCAAAACTTAGCCGCCTCGTCTCAGGGAGATTCTAGCGCGAGGCCCCGGGGAGGGTAAGGGAGCAGCGCTGGGGTCCATCTGACAGCAGGAAGCCTTGGCCCCTGCCCCTCCGCTGGCACACAAGAGTCTGAGGCTGCTGTTCTCTTAGAGACTCTGCTCTCAGAAGCCAAGATTTTCCAAAGCCAGTGCTGGGCTTTATGTGCCTCCTTGGGACCATCATTTGCTAAAATGATGTCACAGCCCTTGCAGTGGAAACATTTGCGTCTCCTGGTTGCTTCCTAGGCCCTCAGCCCAGCAGCCCAGCACACCCCAGCATCCAGTTGTTCCTGGGCAGGGACACCATCCACAGGGGTGGCAAAGAGACTGGCAGGGGTGGGGCGGGGAGAGGACTACAGGAAGCTACTCCTCTTTCCCCAGTCTGTCTCCCAAGTCCTGTGTCTCTGAGGACCTACCTCGTGCTGGGCACGGGTACAAATGTAAGTGTTTCCTTTAACCCTAACATCAACCCTGTGAGACGTGTACCCTCCTTCCAGACGTACAGATGAGGAAACTGAAGCTTGGGAAGGGAAGTAACCTGACCAAGGTTACCCTAGCGAGGGCGCAGGGACGCCCGCCTAGGACTGCCTTACGCCTTCAGTTCCACGAGACCCACAAGGTCAATGTTTCACCTGAGAAGTCCAGAGTTGAAAGAGATCAACTGAGGGAGCCCTAATTATTTCACACACTCAAGTCTAACCCCCGGGTTGCTTTAAGACAGAGGCCCCCCTGACACGTTGGAGCTGCTTGAGTGGCACATTGGAATTGGACGGACCATCTAATCCAACTCCTGCACTGAACAGAGGAGCAGACAGACACCCACGCCTGAAGAATTTTAAAATGGCTACTAGTGGCCTAGTCCCAAGCAAAGGGACCAGAACCCCGATCTGCGGCACTTTTGCCCCACCACCCTCCCTGCAGAGATCGCCTTTCCTCCGGAAGCAACTCCAGCTCATCCCACACCTCCAGACCCGCAGAGCAGGCAGAGGAAGCCGGCAGTGTGTAAGGGCCTTTCCTTGTCTGAGGACGGGGATACATATGGGGCTTCCCAGGGCAGTAGGCGTTCCAAACAGCCGGGCTCCACCTCCCGTGGAGGCTCCGGGGAGACTGAGGCCGCGATCTCCCACCCTAGAGGTCATGGGCATTTTTTCCAGATCCACTGCAGGGCCCTGATGCTTCTCGGGGGGTGGGGTGGGGGATTATGGGAAGGAGGCGGTCACTGGCCCTTGACCTTGGGTTGGGTGTGGGATTCCATCCTTCTCCCACCTCCGGGTACCCCTCTCCTCCTCCAAGAGGAAAGAGGCGTAAATGTTTGCCAAATGCTGGAAGAGGAAAACAAATAGGAATAGGGTAGACCCTAAAACCCTCCTAATCGCCCACCTTGGGCATATTCCCTGTTGCAATCAGCATCCTCTAGTTGTGAGTTTCAGGGTGGCGGTGGTGGTAGGGGTGCAATTAGAAGGATGTAGGGAATGAAGGAGAGGGTGAGAATGAGTCACAGTTAACCCCTCCTCGGCCGGTGCCCTCTGAGGATTCTACCGCAGCGTGCGGCCCCCGCCCGCCACCCACCGCGGGGCAGCGCAGGGGTCCCTCCTGGCTGGCCGCGGCCTCCTCACCTGTGTCCACTCGCCCTCCGCAGCTCGGCCGGCTCGCACCGCTCCGGCCCGGCTTGGCGCAGCGCCTCTGCAGTCGCTGCTGCAGCTGCCTGGCCCTGATCAGCAACCTGCGGCGGTGGGGGAAAAGGACAGACAGATGCGGATGAACGCGGGCGGGGACACCCGGGTAGCTGAGCCCTCAGCCGCTGACAGCTGGGCCGCCGCAGCCGGGAGCTGGGAGGGCAGGCTGCCTGCCCGGCGCTCGCTCCGCTCCCCGGTGCGGTCCGCGTCTCCCCTCCCCCACCCCGCACTTGGCACCCTGGGCTGCGTAGAGCGCAGCTGGGGGGTGGCCCCGGAGGTCCCCGGGGTCCCGTCATCACCTGTGGAGGCTTCCATGGCTGCAGCTGCCCCGCCAGGGCCGCCGGGCTGCTCTCCGGAGCCCCTGCTGGAAGCGGCTAACTGGGTGCGCGCCGGGGCTGGGGCTGCCGGGAGGGAGGGGCGGGCAGGGGAGGGGGAGGTGGATGGAAGGGACGAGCCAGTCCGCGGCTCGCCGGCAGCTGCGTAAGCGGCTGGTCTTCACTTTGCTTCTTAAAGAGATAGTTGGCACCTCGCTCCGCAGGGCGTGGGAACAGAGGCGCGAGCCCGCAGAGCGGCGCCCTCTCGCACCGCCGCACCCGCGCGAGCAGACAGCTGGGCCGCGGGCAGCGCCGGAAGTGTGCCGGTTCGCGGAGAGGCTGTGTGACCCTGGGCCAGGCCCTCGGCCTCTCTGGGCCGCAGCTTCCTGGCCTGTAACATGGGATGCTGATGCCAATCTCGCTTCCCGGCACACAGTCAACCTACGTGAAATAGAAATTTGATCCGATTTTCTTTAGGAACATTTTCACTCCCCTAACCCCGTACCTCCGAGTACCAGGGTCATTTAAAGAAAACTGCACTTGGACTCCTAAGACAAATGATAGCAAGAATCTTAAGTATCTGAAAAGAAAATGTTTTTCTTTGAAGTTAAGATGGTGAATCATGGGAAAGACGCAAATGTAAACAATCACAACGAAAAGTAAATGTTCGTGAAACACCTTTTCCCTCTGTCTCCCATCGCTCTCACAGGAGAGACAAGGGGGAAGACGTGGGGGAAAGTCCAGAAAACTGGGATCCCTGCTTCCCCCTTCCAGTCCTAGCCAGGCAGCGGGAGGCATCCGCACGCGGGACGAGTCGCTCTCGGGCCTGGTGTCTTAGGTGGGGCCTGGTGGGAGGCGGGGAGCAGTGGGAAGGGGCTTCCCCCTCTGAACCAGCCCTGCGCTCGGGTCAGTCATTCGGCGGCTCCAAACCAGCCTTGGCCTCTTGCAGGTCCCTGTGCAGCGTCGCTGCTTCCGGGAGGCCTTCACCGCCCTTCTTCCCGCTCCCTCCGCCCGCCGCTGCGCCTCCCCACCGGCTGTGTGCTGTGTGCTAACTGGTCGTGGGTCTGCCGTCGTCACCCCCACTAGAATGTGCACTCTAGGGGGGAAAGACTTCCTTTTGTCCCCTGCTGCTGTGTCCTTAGCGCCTGGAGCAGCGCCTAACACACGCGGTGTTTAATAAATACTGGCGAAGCGACTGAACGAGCACGTGTGCAGGGCGCCAGGCCCTCGCCTTCGGTAGCACACGACGTCCTCAAGTCTCTCCACTCGCGGCAAGGCTGCGCATGGGGCCCTCTGCTCTCCGCCCCAGGCAGACTTTTCCAGGGGATTTGTAAGGTGACTTCGCTGATCTTATATGGCGACTCTGCCGTACTGGCCTGGTTACTACGTCTAATGTATGTAAAGAAGAATTGATAATTAAATAAAATAAACGTTCAATTAATTGTTACTTTTCAAAGTTAACTCTTTTCCTGTAGCTCTGATTTGTGGTAAATCACTCCATAACAATGCCTATACTCTTGCAACAAAGGCGTATACATCACTGGGTCTGGTTCTCCCTCTGTCCAGTTACACCGAGTTTTCTAATCCGAAGACCAAGGAGCATCGGTACATTATGCTTCGTGGGAAGACATGGAGAGCAATCGTGGCAGGAATAGGAAACTGGCTGAAAAGGCCGTGTGAAATAAGGCCTGCTGCCTAAAAAGAAAACAAAAAACAAAGAAACCAACCCTAATGCTGTATTCGCAAGTTAATTGATGAAATGCCTTCTCTGCTCTAAGGCCCACCCAAATTATATGTGACATTTTTTACACTTAAAGTAAAACCAAAGGAAGCTGTGTAATTACTGTTTGCTTGTCCGGAGATAATTCCTGAGATTCTCATTAAAAATATACTTTTTTTGTCTGTCCCCCATGTTTGTTTGTTTTTGCTCGATACCTAGAAGACTACATTTCCCAGCAACCTCCACAGGGAACTTCCCTAAGTTAGAGACACCTCGGTCCACAGTTCTCGCTCTGGAATGGTGTTAGCTAGTAAAGAGCTCTCTCCTCTGCGTCATAAAGCATGTGATTGAAAGAGCCAGTGTTGAGCTGCAATGTAAATCACAACAAATGAGAATTTTAAGCATAAAGCAAAATTATTCTAAAAAATTGATAGTTTGGTACTAATAGGAAAAATACTTAAATTTGTTTAGTTTCAAGGCAATTTCGATTCCACTTTTGGCTAAGCAAATCCCTCCCAGTGAATGCTGTGGTCAAACCTGAACAAAATGCAGAGCAACTACTTGAGGACCCTGAAAATACTAGCAGGCAAATGGGGGAAGGCCAGCATTTGACTTACCACTCCCCGAGTGAATTTACTATTTTTGTTTTCTCTGATATCCCCCTGTCTGGCCAAGGCAGGCAAAATCTGGAATTAACTAGTCAACACAGAGAGAGCTCTCAAAGAGTCTCCCTAGTTCCGACCCCTATTGCTCAGAGAGAGTAGGGGGAGTAGTTTTCCTTTCCCTTTTCAGTCTTCCCTCCGTTGTCTTGTGACCCAGCCTCCAGGTCATGCCGCAGTGATGGCTGGGACGACAGGGACCCACAGGGGCCACAAGCTCTGGGGGAGGAGAAGCTTCTCCTTCGGAGTAGCTGTGGCGCTGAGGGAGGATGAGCCTCTGCTGTTTTTGCCTCTTTCTGTCCTCCCACCATTTGGCTCCAGATGCCGGATCAGTTGTGGGGAGAAGGCAGCAAAACAGAGCAGAGCAGCAAAGCTCCAAGCTCCGGCTTTCCGGTGAATCCCACAGAGAGTAAACCAAATAATAAAAACGATACCATAGAAAAAACAGTAACTTCCAGTTACTATTGAACACTAAAAACAAAGAAAAAGTATTGAAAGCAATCAGAGAAAAATGACGTGTTAATTATACAGGAGTAGTGATTTGAATAACCGGCTTTCTCGCTGAAACCCTGGAGGGCAGCAGTACAATGGGGGAAGAAACCTCAACTGATGAGAGAAGAGAGCAGTCAACCAGAATTGTACACCCAGCAAACATATCCTTGAGAAATAAAGAAGATATAAAGACATTTTCAGATAAAGAAAAACTAAGAGAATTCATTGCCAGCTCTAAAAGAACTGCTAAAGAAAATTCTTTCGTTAGAAGGGAAACTATATTAAAAGGAAACTTGGAATATCAGGAAGGAAAGAAAGGACAATCGAAACGGTAAGTATCTGAGTACATGTAATAGCCTTTTCTTCTCCTCTTGAATTCTTTTAGATATGTTTGACGGTTGAAAGAAAAAATTGCAACATTGTCTGATGGGCTTTCAATATATGTAAACGCAAAACATAAGACAGCTGCAATATAAAGGAGGGGGTGTAAAGGAACTTACATGGTGCAAGCTTTCTACACGCCACTTGAAGTGGTAAAATACTGATTCTAAATAGAATGTGAAAAGTTAAGCATGTGTTTCGTATTTCTTAGAGCAACCAGGTAAAAATATAACAAAAGATATAGTAAAAATCGACAGATAAATTAAAATGGAATTCTAAAAAAAAAGTTCAACTATTCCAAAACAAGGCAGCAAAGGGGGAAATACAAGAATTAAAAATAGAGGTCTCCAGTAGGGGGCATGTGAGAGGCAACCACACACTGATGTGTCTCTCCCTCTTTCTCCTTCCCTTTCCCGCTCTCTAAAAGTAAATAAGTAAAATCTTTTTAAAAAAGAATTAAAAATATAGGAAATAAACAGTGAACACAAAATAAAATGGTAGATCTCAATGGGGAGAAGGGTTTTCAGGAATCACGGTACAGGACACATGGACAGAACTAAGGGGGAGGAGGGAGGCTCGGGAGGGAGGTGGGGTTGGAGGGGAAGGGAGGAGGGGAGGGGAGACGTTGCAAATAACTGTAATCGAACAACTATAAAGTAATTATTAAAAAAAATAAAATGGTAGATCTAAATCTAAGCATATCAATATTTACATTTAATGTAAATGGTTTAAACACATCAATTACAACACAGATTATTAGGATGGATAAAAAATTACTGAATTAGATAACTACAAGAAACTCAGTTTAAATCTAATGATACAGGTAGGCTAAAAGTAAAAGATGGAAAAGATAGGCCACGCAAATGCTAATCAAAGGAAAGCTGGATGGCTTAATACGAGAAGACTTCACAGAGAAAGACAAATACTGTGCGATTTCACGTACATGTGTAATCTAAAACATGAAGCGAGCAAACCAAAACAGAAACAGACTCACAGATACAGGAAGCACACTGGTGGTTACCAGAGTGGGAGGGGTTGGGCAGTGAGTGAAATAGGTGAAGGGGAATAAGAGGTACAACCCCCAGTTACAAAATAAATAAGTCAGAGGGATGTGATGTGCGGCATGGGGAATACGGTCAATAATATTGTAACAACTTTGGTGACAGATGGTAACTTACTGCGGTGGTCACTTTGTAATGTATGTAAGTATCAAGTGATGACGATGCACGCCTGAAACTAATAGGATATTGTGTGCCAATGATATTTCAATTTTTAAAAAATGAGAAGAAAAAGAAGATTTCAGAGCAAAGCAAATTACTAGGGGTAAAGAGAACCATTATACAGCAATAAAAGCGTCACTTCACCAGGAAGACATCATAATTGTAAATGTGAATGCCCCTAGTAAAAGAGCTTCAAAATACAGGGTCAGGCACAAATAATGCCCCTTTTTATTACAAAATCCTATATTACAAAATCATAAGCATGTAATTCTGTAACATAATGATATCACACTCAAACACACCATCTGATGTTTTAGGTGAAATGTTCAAATTAAAACTATAAATTATTATACCCACATTATTGCCCTACCAGCCACACTCAAGCAGGCCTTACTTTTGCTGGACCCCGTACATGAATCAAAAACTGTCAGATCTGAAAGGAGAAATAGATTCACAGTTATAGCTGCAGACATAGATGCTCCTTTCTCAGTAATAAATAGAATTAATAGACAGAAAATAAGCAAAGATACAGAAGAATGAGCAGCACTATCAGCCAACTAGGTCTAATTGACATTTCTAGAACACTCCACCTACCAAGTCAGATTCTATACTAGGTCATAAAACAAATCCTAAGTAAATTTAAAAGAATCAAAATCATTTAAGGTATGTTCTTTAATGACATAAACTAGAAATGAATTACAGAAAAAGAATAGGAAAATCTCCCCTGGAGATTAAACAACATACTTCTAAATAATCCCTCCATAGGTCAAGGAGGAAATATGAACAAAAATTAGAAAATGTTTTGAAGTGAACAAAAGTGAAAATACAACATACCAAAATTTATGCAATGCAGCTAAAGCAGTTTTTGGAGGAAAATATATACCATTAAGTATTTATAGTAGAAAAGGAGGAAGGTCTCATATCAATTAAGTTTCTACCTTAATAAAACTAGAAAAATAGCCCTGGCTGGTGTGGCTCAGTTGATTGAGCACTGGCCTGTGAACTGAGAAGTCACCGGTTCAACTTCCTGTTGGGGCACATGCCTGGATTGTCGGCCAGGTACCTGGCTGGGGGCATGTGAGAGGCAACTGACTGACGTTTCTCTCTCTCTCTTTCTCCCTTCTTTCCCCTCTCTCTGAAAGTAAATAAAATCTTTTTTAAAAAACTAAAAAAATAAAAACAAAATAAATCCAAAGCAAGTCAAAGGAAGGAAATAAATATCAGAGCAGGAATCGATAAAATGGAAAAAAGAAAAACAAGAGAAAAACCAATGAAACTGAAAGCTGGTTCTTTGAAGAGCTCAATAAAATTAATAAACCTCTAACACTACTGAAAAGAGAAAAAACTAGAGGACATAAATTAAGACTATCTGGAATGAAAGAAGGGTTATTACTATGGACTTAGACAATGAAAAGATAATAAGAGAATACTCCAAACAACTCCACACACATAATCATTAATTTAAATGAAATGGAATAATTCCAAACCACAATTACCTAAACTCACAGCAAATAAAATAGGTAACTGAATAGCCCAACAACTATTTAAAATTGAATTCATAGTTTAAAATCTCCCAAAATATAAATCTCCGGATCCAGATGGTTTCATGTGTGAATGCTACCAAACTTTTAAAGAAGCAATATCACCAATTCTACATAGTCTCTTCCAAAAAAATAAAATGGTAGGAAACACTTTCCAAGTTATTTATATTTTACCCTGATACCAAAACCAGAAAAAGACAGTACAAGAAAAGACAAATACAGACCAATATTCCTCAGGAACACAGATGCAAAAATCCTAAACAAAATATTAGCAAAGATGCTCAACATCATTAGTTATTAGGAAATTGCAAATCAAAACCACAAGATATCACTTCACACTCACTAGGATTGCTATAATTTAAAAAAAAAAGGGTTGATAACAAAAGCATTGGCAAGGGCATATAGAAATTGGAACTCTCATATGTTACTGGTGGAAATGCAAAATGATGCAGCTACTTTTCCTCAAAAGTTAAACACAGAGTTATCATATGATAGCTCTATGATAGAGATATGGTATCACATGATAAATCAGCAGTTGCACTCCTAGATTTATATCCCAGAAAGATGAAAACATATACATATAAAAACTTACATAGTAATATTCATAACAGCATTATTATTAATAATTGTCAGAAAGTGGAAAACAACCCACATGTCTACCAAGTGATGAATGGATAAACAAAATGTATATCCACAGAATGTAATATTAATTTGGCCATTAAAAGAAATGAAGGTCTGCCTGGCTGGTGTAGCTCAGTGGATTGAGCGCGGGCTGGGAACCAGAGGGTCCTGGTTCGATTCCCAGTCAGGGCACATGCCTGGGTTGTGGGACAGGTCCCCGTGAGGGCCATGTGAGGAGCAACCATACATTGTTGTTTCTCTCCCTCTCTGTCTCCCTCCCTTTCCCTCTCTCTAAAATAAATAAATAAAATCTTAAAAAAAAAAAAAGAAATGAAGGACAGGTACATCCTACAACATGGGTCACCCTTAAGAACATTATGCTAAGTGAAAGAAGGCAGATACAAAAGGCCAGGGACAGAGAGAAAACTAGTGGTCACCAGGAGTTGTAGGGAGGGAAGGAATGCAGAGTGATTGCTAGTGAGCATGAGGTTTCTTTTTGGATGATGAAAATGTCCTAAAATTAGATAATGGTCATGGTTATACAATACTATAAGTATACCAAAAGCCACAAACTGGGCACTTTAAAAAGGGTGAATTTCATCTCAATAAAGCTGTTAAAATATATTAGCAAACTGAAGGCAGTGAAGCATAAAAAGAATAATACACACAACAAAGTAAAGTTTACCCTGGAAATGAAAATCTGGTTAAAAACTCAAACATCAATTGGTGTAATCCACCATATTAACAGTCTAAAGAAGAAAAACCTCATGATCCAATCAATCAATTCATGAAAATTAAAATTCAACATACTGATGATTTAAAAAATCCACAAACCTCTCAGCAAACCAGAAATAGAAAGGAATATCCCCAACCTGATAAAAATTACCTACACACCCCCCCACACACCCCCCACAAAGGCAGCTACGACTCACATCACACTTCTCAGTCAGAGTGAATGCTTTCCTCTCTGCATTGGGGACAGATGGTAAAGAAGGGATGAAACGGTCCCTTATTTGCGGACAACATGATTAGGTAGAAAACCCCAAGGAATCTACAGAAAAACAAACTCCTGGAATAAATGTGTGAGTTTAGCAAGGTCCCACAATACAAAGTTAATCTACAAAGGTCAGTCGCATTAATGGCAAAACTACAGAAATGGGGAACGGATTAGCGGTTGTCAGGGGCGAGGGAGGGCAATGGAAGGGAGGTGGCGGAGAACACACAGGGAGGCCCAAGTGATCCTGGCGATGGGACTGTTCGTTCTGTTCACATGGAGCTACATATGGGATAAAATTGCATGGCACTAAATAACAAACAAATAAGTGCATGTAAAACGGGTGAAATAGGAATAACGTGAGTGGACTGTATCGATGTGAATTTCCAGTGACATAATTATGCAAGATGTTACCTTTGGGGAAAACTAGGTGAAGGGCACACAGGATCTTGCTGTGTTATTTTTTACAACTTCATGTGAGCCTACAATTACCTGAAAATAAAGAGTAAACTAAAAGTCAAGTGAAAACTCTCATTCATTGCTAGTGTGAGCGCAAAAGGGTACAACCACTCTGGAAAATAATCTTGTAATGTCTTATAAAGTTGGACATGCACTGACCATGTGACCCAGCAATCTCACTCCTGGATACTTACCCCAGAGAAATGAAAACTTATATCCACACAATAACTGAGACGGGCTTATGTAGCAACTCTGTTTATAATTGTCAAAAACTGGAAACAAATGTCTTTCAGGGGATAAATAGATACATAAACTATGGTATAGCCAGACAACAGAATAATACTCAGCAATAAATAGCACAGAACCCCTGATACGTGTGACGGTTTGGGACTAATCTCAAAGATATGACACTGAGTGAAATAAGCCAGGCTCCAAAAGGTTACATACTATATGATTCCATTTATATGACAAGAGAAAAATAAAAAATAAAACTATGTTCATGTGGCAGAGAGTTGCCAGGAGTTAGAACGGGGGAAGTGCGTGACTCCGAAGGGACAGCGCGAGGCAGAGTTTTTTGGTGACGGTACTCTTGGTGTCCCGCTTGTGTAGTTACAGGAATCCACGTGTGTGTTAAAACTGACAGCATTTGCACCAAAATGAAAAAGTCTATTTTTCTGTATATGAATTTAAAAAATAATACATTTAAATTTGACATTTACATCTTATAGTTGATGTATTCAAAGAGGTCATTTAGAATCCCATTTGCAGCACACCAGGATTTTAGAGAGGATCGTGGGCTTCATTTTACAGTGTATTATGGAGCTCACAGAGCATCGTATGGCAATTTCCCAACAAACTTCAAATAAGAAAAAAGAAAAACAATAATGTTAATGTAAAGTGTTCAGTAAGCACCAAGTAAAGGAACATTTATTTTAGTGACTTGAATTCCAGCTGCAGACAATATGCTAATTTGTGAACATGAGAAACATGCTCAGTTTTGCTGACACATGAATGATGGTTATAATAATCATTATACAGTGAATAAAAAGGTTAAATGACCAATAAATAGACTGAAAGCCACTCAGATAACTTAAAACAAAGATGGATTTCATAACTCTTCAATTAAGATATAAGATTAAAAACCATGGCACTATGTCAAATCAAGGATGATATGAATTTGAATTAAATAAATTATTGCCTGTGGAGAAATAAGAAAGTGTTAATTATCAATTAATCCCATGGCTTTTAAATAAATAATCCAATGTAAAATAGCCTTTTAATAACATCCTTGAGTGTTTCTTGAAGGCATATAGCATTTAAAAAATGTATTCTAAATGCAACATTCAAGTCAGGAAAGTAGTAAATGCTATACATTCAAGCCAGCTAAATTAAAATATTACTTAGCTAGCCCTGGCCAGTGTGGCTCAGCTGGTTGGAGTGTTGTCCCATAAACTGAAAGGTCTTGGGTTCAATTCCCAGTCAGGGCACATGCCTAGGTTTGGGGTTCGGTCCATGTCAGGTCACGTGCGAAAGGCAATCAGTAGATGTTTCTCTCCTTCTCTTTCTTCCTTCTGCTCTCTCTAAAATCATTAAGGATGTCCTTGGGTGAGGGTAAAAACTATTACTTAGCTATAATTCAGTATTTCTGTAAGCATATAAGTTTCCAGTTCTGGCTATGATTATTCGGAACTTACAATGAAGAAATGGGAGGTTAACCTGCTTATGAAATGGATCAGACCTTCAGCTGCTTCCAGACAGCAGCTGCATTAAACCAAACGATCTATAAGAAATTTCATTGATGACATAAATCTGCAAGCTTTGGATCCCCTTTACATTTTATGGAACATTGGTCCCTCTGTAGCTATAATATCTGCATAGGGGGCACTCTGGCTCAGCTCAATAGCCCGGTGTTTTTTCAGAACGAGGAAGCTATAAAATCTGGCAGCGGCTTGTTTCCGGTCACTATTTCTGCAGAGAGTCATCAGACTAAAGCGCTTCATTCCTGTCTTGCTGGATTCCTGGGAAAATAATTAGAAAAGAGGAAAGGAAGGGGAGACAAGAGCATTAAAAGCAGAGCAGGTAGATGGATAATGAACAAAGTATTGACATTTTGGATAAGTGACTGTGAAATCCTTAAATGGAGAAATTCAAATGACTCATTAGTAAGCTTAAAAACCATATAGGCCATGGATCGCAAGCTGGGTTCATTGAGAAAATGCATGCAAAAAAACTCTAAAGTGTTATGAAAATTTTAACGTGTTACACAAATGTTAGATAGTAAAAAAAAACTGATGTTAAACTAAATGTAACATGGTATCCTCAATGGGATCCTGTAATAGAAAAAAATTAAGAAATCTGACCAAAGTATGGACTTCAGTTAACGGTAATGTTTCCACATTGGTTCATTAATTGTGACAAGCGTACCGTACGCATGCGAGACGTGACTAATGTGGGGAATTGGCTGTGGGGTGTATGAGAGTTTACTCTACTGTCTTCACAATGTTTCCGTAAACCTAAAACTATTCTAATAAAAAATTACTTTAAAAAATATATAAACATTTTAAAAAATAGATGTTAACATAAATGGCTCAAATTAGTTTAGATCTACAAGGAGAAGAAATCCAGAAGACTCGGGAGGCTTAAATCCAATAAGACTATGAGCCTATCCGGTCCTTTTCCTTGAAGGTACTGGGGTGGAGGTGACTATAAAACTCTAGTGCTAAATGCAGAGTTACACTTGTACATCTCAGTGGCAGGGCAATATGACTTTATGAACATCTCTCGCTTTCTTTGCACAGGTTAAAAGATGTTGGATTCACCATGGGGTACCTGTGAACCTACCAGAAAACGCTGAGGTCCAATGAAGTGTTCAGTTATGGCAGAAGATGACCCCTATGAGACTAGTACTTGGAATCAGAAGTGTACTTTTCTAGTTACAATGCTGTGATGGATACCGGCCCGTATCCCTGGGAGTACTGTACTCCTTGGAAAGTTGTGAAGCATTTTTAGAAATGCGATATACAAGTTTTTTTTTTCCTGCCAGTTTATAACATTTAAGAAATTAATAAGTCAAATAGTTTATCACACTTTATCTCAACCAAAGGACTGGCTCAGTCCTGGCAGCCATTCAGAGATGGCATGACAAGCCTTCACTCATTCCCGCTCTTGAGGAAATACGATGCCTCCCCAGCAGATGTGGGTTGGGTGGCTTTTTCCCCTGGAAGGGAGCAGGGACAGCCCTTTTAATTTCAAGAATCCTTTGGAAAAATGCCCCGAATGGACAAATATGCAAGACTGAACACGTGTGCTTATTCTGTTCCCTCCAAAAACACCCCTAAAGTGAAGGAAAAGAAATACAAGGTGACAAAGAGAGGAGATAGACAAAGAATGGGCAGGACCAACTGACTTAGCAGAGTGGACAAAGCTGAAACTAGTGCCAACAGGGAGGAGAGCCAACAAAAAACAAGCCAATTTGAGCTACGGAACCTTTGGAAAGCTCAGGAATTAGAGGTAACTGTATATGATAAGCTGGAGATATGGGGAGAAGCAGAAAACAGGAGAATTTCTTGAAAGTCTGCTTGCAAACAGTGAGACCCTCAGGAGCCCTGCACCACTTCACTGAACCGAGACACAGCGACTCCCATACCCTAGCAGACTACTTCCCTGGGAGAGAGACAATCTTTCCAATTTCCAGAATCCTTTTGAAAAATACCCCCAGGGGACAAATGTGCAAGACTGAACACACATGTTTATTCTGTTTCCTTCAGAGAACCCTCTAAAATGAAAGAGGCAGGAAGGCGCTTTTCTAGAGAGAACAACCACTGAGACTCGATCCTCGGGACACCAGGCACTGTGGGTGTAGAGAAGTGTCATGCCAGACACGAGGGGGTTAAGTGAAACTCTACACCCTAAACAATGAGAGAGCTAGTCTCTCCCTGACCCACTTCTGGTTCCCAGAGCGTGGACACCATGCTTGTATCTCCTAGGCGGTAGATGCGAAGATTAAGCTGGGAAAACTGTCCATTGTGAGGAAAAAACACCTGCAGATAAAGACATCTGCTGCAGGGTGGGGGAGGGGGGACTACCTAATTACCTCACAAGGAAGACCACAAGTCTACAAGCTGCACGTATGAGTTTATAACTTCCAATCAGATTTTGGGGTTTCACTCTTAAATAAAAACAGATAATCAAAGCCTACCAGACACTTGAATAAAATTTCTAATATTAAAAAAAAATGAATTCAAAAGAACTGTTAAGGAAATACAGATAGCGCAGGGAGCCCAAGAAAACTATAACATCTAAAAGTTAAGAAAAGACACTATGCCCATGAAAAATGATTAGGATGAGGTTGAGAAAGCAGAGCAGTGGCTTGCCTGGGGATGGGAGAGGTGGGACAAGGGCCTGTCAAGAAGGAAACTTGTTGGGATCGTACATATGTTCACAATCTTGATTGTGGTGGTGGTTTCACTTGTGTCTAACCATATACTTATCTAACCACATACTTTAAATAGGTATGGGTTATTGTATATTAATCATACCTAAATAAAGCTGTTAAAACTAACTAAATAAAAAGATTAGGATGCTATAAAACAAAAGAATAACTAAAACCTAAGGAAAAAAATTGGAAAACATAAAAAGGAAAAGCCAAAATAAAATTCAATAGACTGGAAGATAAAGTTGAAGAAATCTTCTAGACAGTAGAAAAAATCAACAAAGGAAATTAATGTGAAGATATAAGTTTTTTTAAAAAATTAAAGGTGAGATTTAGGAGATCCAAGATCTGAACCATCTGGTCCTGTCTGGCAGTCCAGAAAGAGAGAATAGATTAAGAACAAGGAAGAAATCCAAGAAATACAAAAAATTCTCTAGAACTCAAGGATATGAACATTTGGAATAAAGAACCTGCTCTATGCTCGGCACAATAAATTAAAACAAAAACAAAAACAAAAACCCCATACCAAAGCACATCATCATGAAGTTTCAGAACAATAGGGATAAAGAGGAGATCTAAAAGCTTCCAGAGTGAATATAAAGGCCACTTACAAAGGATCACCAACCAAGCGGCATCTGACTCTTCAGTGACAACCAAGAAGCCTAGAAATGTTCCAAAGCCTTCAACATTTGAGACACAAGATTTTCAAACTATGTTTAGAGACATACCAAATGTTTCACACATACTGCTCATAATCATGTCTAGAATTTGGCCTCAACAAAAACATAATACAAATGGTTTAATTTTTATTAATATCTAGAAAACTGAAGTCAACAGTTCACTTATTTTTAAAAATAAAAATCGGGTTAACCAACCCTGTCATCTTACCTGCAAAGCATGTAACATCTGACGTATTCTTTGAGTCCATCTCTCCCCCTCAGTATTTTGTTCACTTCCCAATGACTCCTGTTTGAATGATTGAGAAAATATTTCACTCAAGCAAATTTAGTGAATGTTTACTATTTGTTAGGCATACTGCTAGCTGCTGCAAGAAACAATTAAAACAGTGGGTCCCACCAAATAAAGAGCTTATAGTCTGATAACAGAGAGAATAAAAGTAGTATACAGGTGTAGATCGACCTTTGCAGGATTACATCTATAGTCCCCCAGGTAATCTTCTTTTAAGAAACAATTTTATTGAACTCATCGGGGTGACATTCATTAATAAATTATATAGGTTTCAGGTGTACAATTCTCTAATACATCATCTGTATATTGTATTGTATGTTAACTATCCCGAGTCTCCTTCCATCACTACTTCTCCCCCTTTCCCCTCTTCTATCTCCCCCATCCCCCTTTACTCTGGTGATTACCACACTGTTGTCGGTGTCTATGAGTTGTTGGGTTTTTTTTTTTGCTTAAAAAAACAAAACAAATATTTTAAAAAAAGAATTTCTGATTAAAACTTTTGATGTAGACACCAAAAACAAACCGCCGTATTTAGTTTTATGCATACTGCTCATAACCATGTCTAGTAGAATTTGGCCTCAACAAAAACATAATAAAAATGGTTTAATTTGTATTAATACCTTGCTTTAAAAATAAAAAACCTTTTCACCCATCTCTCCAAACCTTATCCCCTCTGACAGTTGTCAGTCTGTGTTCTGTATCTATGAGTCTGTTTCTATTTTGTTTGTTAGTTTATTTTATTCATTAAATTCCACATATAAATGAAATCATATGGTACTTATCTTTCTCTGACTGGCTTATTTTACTGAGCATAATACTCTTCAGGTCCATCCATGCTGTCACAAACAGTTAAGGGTTCTTTTTTTTTACAGCCAAGTATCAGTATTATTCCATTGTATAAACGTTCCACAGCTTTTTCATCCACCCATTTACGGATGGTCACTTGGGCTACATATGGCCAATGGCATATGAAAAGATGCTCAACATCACTAATCATCAGAAATAACGCTGCAATGAATATAGGGGTGCATATAGTCTTTCAGATTAACGTTTCAGGTGCCTTCAGATATATTCCCAGAAGTGGAATCACTGGATCATAAGGAAGTCCCATTTTAAATTTTTTTTTTTAAGATTTTATTTATTTATTTTTAGAGAGAGGGGAAGGGAGGGAGACAGAGAGGGAGAGAAACAGCAATGTATGGTTGCCTCTCACATGGCCCTCACTGGGGACCCAGCCCGCAACCCAGGCATGTGCCCTGACAAGGAATCGAACTGGGACCGTCTGGTTCCCAGCCCACGCTCAATCCACTGAGCTACACCAGCCAGGGCCCATTTTAAATTTTTTTAAGATAGCTCCACACTGCTTTCCACAGTGGCTGCACCAGTCTGCATCCCCACCAACAGTGCACAAGAGTTCCCTTTTCTCCGCATCCTCATCAACACTTGTTTGTTGATCTGCTGACAATAGCCATTCTGAGAGGTGTGAGGTGATAACTCATTGTGGCTTTAAATAGCATTTCTCTGATGATAGTGACATGGAGCATCTTTTCATGTGTCTATTGGCCATCTGTATGTCCTCCTTGGAGAAGTGTCTATTCAGATCCTTTGCCCATTTTTTAATTGGACTGTTTGCTTTTTTGGTGTTGAATTTTATAAGTTCCTCATAAATTTTGGATATTAACTCATCAGATGTATCATTGTCAATTATAGTCTCTCATTTAGTAGGTTGTTTTTTTAATTTTGTTGATGGTTTCCTTTGCTGTGCAAAAACTTTTCAGTCTGATGTAGTACCATTGGTTTATTTTTTCTTTTGTTTCCTTTTGCCAAGGAGATATATCAGAAAAAATATTGCTATGAGCAATGTCTGAGATTTTCCTGCCTGTGTTTTCTTCTAGGGTTTTTATGGTTTTGAGTATAACTTTTAAGTATTTAGTTCATTTTGCGTTTATTCTTACATATGATGTAAGAAGGTGGTTTAGTTTCATTTTTTTGGACTTAACTGTCCAACTTTCCTAACACCATTTATTTAATAGACCATCTTTACCCAGTTGCATGTTCTTGTCTCCTTTATCAAATGTTAACTAACCACAAAAGCGTAAGTTTATTTCTGGGCTCTCTATTCTGTTCCATTGATCTGCATGTCTGCTTTTATGCCAGTCCCATGCTCTTTTGATTACTATGGCCTTGTAGTAATCCAACTTTATTCTTCTCCAACTTTATGCCTCCAACTTTATTCTTCTTTCTCAAGATTGCTGTGGCTATTTGGTATCTTTGGGTTCTTTATACATTTGGGGAATATTTGTTCTAGTTCTGTGAAATATGCCATTGGTATCTTAATAGGAATTGCATTGAATTTATAGATTGCTTTGGGTAGTATGTGCATTTTAATGATGTTAATTCTTCCTATCCGTGAACATGGTATGTGCTTCCACTTATTTGTATCTTCTTTAGTTTCTTTCTTCTGTGTCTTATAATTTTCCGAGTATAGGTCTTTTACATCCTTGGTTAAATTTATTCCTAGGTATTTTTTATTTTATTATTTTATTTTACTTTTATTGATGCAAAGGTAAGTGGGATTGTTTGCTTAGTTTCCCTTTCTGATAGTTCACTGTTGGTGTATATAAATGCAACTGATTTCTGCATATTTATTTTGCATACTGCTACTTTACTGAATCATTGGTCAGTTCTAGCAGTTGTTTGCTGAAATCTTTAGGGTTCTCCATATACAGTATCATGTCATCCACCAGGCTATCTTCTGTTAGGGGCTCCAGAGTAGCAGAATCTTCAGTCTTTACTGGTAATGCATCCCAGGGCATCAGGCCCTTACTTTGAAAAGCAGGCAGCAAAGACCACCACTTTTGGCTAGACCTTACCACAGCTCTGGTCAATCTACACTCAGTTAATGGGAGTAAACATAAAATGATTAAAAAACTGCCTTGTAAAGGCCTTTATCTGGACTTACTTAGTGATACAGAAGCTCTAACAAGAACTGAGATTCAGTAGTCTGTATGCAATTGGGGAAGAAAACTTTCAGATTTTGAGGGTGAAGATCAACCAACTGCCTGTCATGTTATCTGAATAGATGCATTCTTTTCAGTCTTTAAATCTTCAGAAACACTTCAGGATTGAAAAATTTAAAGTTGAAATTCCTTTACAAGAATTCACTCCAAGCCCTTACCCACTAAAACATTATGAGTTGAGAACAGAACTGGGCGTAGGAAAGGTGCTGATGAGTCTGAAAAAAATGTATTTTTTCTAAAACATTATATGGCTCCAGGCCTATGTCTACATATACATATGACTTCTGCTCAAAGGGCCGCAAGTCAATAGCAAAACTAGAAGTAACGTCTGACCTGCCTAACTCCGTATATATTATTGTTTTATGTCTGTAGTTTTTGTCCCAGAGTGTAAAGGCATTTTAAGATTGTAATGAATTTCAGAAATTTTTTAGTAAATAATATCAAAACACTTAATGCCTGATACTAATTTTGCTTTTAAATAAATTATCATTATGATGAGCTCCAAGACTATTAGATTGTTTTTTCATATGTGGGAAAAAATGACTGAATTCTCTGGATAAGCTGGGACAGAATAACTACCCGAACTTTTTACCTGAAACATTTAAGCTGCTGAGCCAGAAGTGGGCTGATTCATTTTTGCCTTTCTTTCTGCCTCTATTGACACCGGTTATTTTCATACAGGGTCAAGCAAAGCACAACACAGCACAAGTTCAGCTGCTTTGATAATCCACTGGGCTTTCCACACAATGGATTTGGTGGTAGGGCCTCCAGACAGATCAAGCGGACAGGCTCCAGCAAAGCGCACACACTATTTCTCCGGAGCCTTTTCCTGGTTGGTTTCGTTGTGCAATATGGGAGAAGCTTCAGTCTCATGAATCTTTACCGAAGAGTTGGACAATTGCTTTTTATATTTCAAAAATAGCATTTTGTGTATTCAAAAACAAAAATCAACATTAGTAATGGGATGAGCTCATTTATCCCAGAACAGGCTAACTTTGACCATGCAAGATACTGCTTGTTTGAGAGATTTTAAGAAAACCTGAAATATAAGCCAAGACATTCATATGAAAAAGCCACTGGAAACCGGCAGGGTGGGCCTGAAGTGGGTGGGGCAGTGCCTCAGAGATCACCAGGGTGGGGCAAACAGTGTGAGCCGGGTTGATGGAGTCTCCGATATGATACCTGCCTGCCAGCTCTGTCAAGGGAAGGCTCATCAAAGGAACAATGGCCTCTGCCAGCACTTCTGTTTGGGAGAAAGCTGCCCTCCAGCTCTCACCGTGATACTGGACATTCAGTTCCTTCCCACGTGTCTTTGGTGCCTTTTAAGTTGCTGACCCAGTGCCAGAACTCAGATGAGTGAGTATGAGTAAATCCATGCACAGGTCCTTAAACAGGAACTGTCTGGGACGCCAGAGCCTCTGTTTCAGTCAGCCTCAATCCCTGCTGGTTTTTACAGCCAGAAGTTATGGAAACTTCTCTTCCTGGCACTGGAGCCCTGGGCTGTGGGGCCTGGTGTGGGGCTGGGACTCCTTGCTCCTCAGGGGGGACCTCTGCAGCCAAGATTTCCTTCCTGATTTTTATCCACCACACGAGTGTGGGACCAGCCCATTTCATATCTCCACCCCTCCTACCAGTCTTGATGTGGCTTCTTTAATTCCCTAGTTGTAGGACTTCCATTTAGCAGGATTTCAGGCAGTACTTAACAATGGTTGTTCTGTAGTTTAGTTGCAATTTTGATGTGGTTGTGGGAGGATGCAAGTACAATGCTGCCATCTTGACTAGAAGCCCTCTAAAGTAAAATATCAAGTGCCCTAGGCCATATCCCTAATATAACTCTTTTTTTCTAGAGATGTGATAAGAGTAACTTAAAACAGTGATTCTCAACATTTCAAATCTGTGACTACTTTTAATAAGCATAAAAATTTCTTCCCTTCCTTTAAAATTATTTGAAGTTTCAAAATAAAAAGTCAAAGTAATCCTGAATATGTATTATCAAACCATTCATATACATCTTTGTTGAGATCACTAATATAAATTATAAATTTAAAAGGTAACATGACCCCTCTAAAAACCAATGTTTAGGTAAAGAAGGTGTTAAACATTTAGGGACAAAGTTTTTAAGAACATTCCCAAGGCTATACATATACTTGCCAATTCAACTGGACAATTTTCAATTTCTTGTGCTGAGATGCCATTCACTAAAGAGGATTCCTCAGCAGCCAAAGAAACAATATCCTGCTAAAGCAAATTAGAAAAAATAGGTAAGTTAACACAGTAGTGGCAGTCATCACGAGAACAATCTCATTTTGATAAATGCTTTAATCACATGCGTGCTCATTTCTAAAACTAAAGTACTATATCCCAGGCAGGCAGCCTCGGACTTAAATACTCCTGTTTTCTGTATGTTTCCTACAAATGAAGAACTTGCACGCCCCTTTCCCCCACGCTTCCTATCCTTGTCACTCCTATTTCTCTTGCTTCTGCAGATCTCATATCAAAAGCCTCTGCTGCTGTGTGGCCGAGGCCACTTTCCTTTGAAGCATTTTATCTAGCCCCAGTTCCCTGCCTCTATTCTCATGCCAGGACCAGGCGGCAGAAGAAGGAGATCTGCAAACAGAGGGAGTGATACAAAGAAAGGGATATTAATATCCCTACTTACGGCCATGACAGGGTTCTTGCCACCTGTGCTGGAGCCGTCACTGGCAAAAGGGAAGAAAAACTGTATCTGGAAGTGGAGCAAAGACATGAAGGGAGAAGGAAGAAAAGAAAGCCAGGAACCCTCCATTCCCCATCCTCTCCCTTTTTCATCGCTGTAGAAGCTGTCAGCCCCTTATTCATCTTCACCCTGTCTCCGAGCTTCCTTCCCAGCTGTCATCTCTGATCTTGATTAAGTTAGAAGCTTCCTACAACAGTTTCCTTGATTTTTCACTTCAGCTCTTTAAAATTTTAGTGAATATAAGGAGTTGTATTTTATTCTTTAATATACACATTTGTGAAAAATCATGTTTTTCTCTTTTAATTTCTATGAATATTCTACATTTTAGATACTCTCAATTTTGCAGTTACTTTACATAAAAATTCTCTTTTATGAAGATATGAAAATGATACATCAGAATCAGTATTTCCTGCCCCTCCAAACTGATGGTGCTCCCATTACTGACTGTATTTCACATCTGTTCACCACTTTTGGAAGCAGAATAAGAATGGAATGGAACGTTAAAGCGTAAGCATAGGACAAAGGAGCAAAAGGTTCAAAAGAACAAGCACATCAATCCCTTTCTTTTACTTCCAGCACCTGGGAAAACCCAATTTTGTTAATATGTTAAAAAAGTTGTAAACTAAACAAGCTTGCTTAATCATAATTTTCAGTAGTTGTACTCTAACAAATGCCCGAGCCCATAAAGAAGAGAGCAGGACTGGCAACCCGGTATCTCAACATCTAGCATGTTATGAAATATTTAGTAAAACACATTCTCTTTTAATGCATTATGAAGTTGTCTTTCCTTCCAAGGGCATTCGGTTTCAATGCGGACTGACTCAGAATTCCCTGAGTGGTTATCAAAGCACAGTGATGATGGAACAGACTAGAAAAGCACTGGTTTATTTTTATCTGGTATGGCTATAATATTTACATTTGTACAATCAATAAAGTGATAGTTGAGAATATATTATAAAGTAAATTGTTTCCAAGTATGTTTTATGTTTTCAAATAACTATGTTTTTCAAATAAAAGTTATGTCTTCAAATTAAAATTAGTTAAAAAATATAACTTTGGTCATGGATCTTTAGATAGTCTTTTAGATTCAAGACTGAGATAACTGGTAGGTCTAAAATGTGGGGGGGCTCCACCCCCAGAGTGACCCTGTTCACCATGGATGAGAATAAGTCTACCAAGACATGATCTGCCTGGGGAGGAAAGATAGCCAATCTCTCAAAGAAGAAGGGCCTTGAGCCTGTTCCTCAGTGGGCAAATTCAACTTTCATAGGAATACAGGTAAAGCTCATCAATCACTGTCAGGCAGTAATGATCAAATGATAGATAACATTCAAAGAACTACAAGGGCTTATTCTGAGTCAGAGTCAGTTAGCTAAAGGGCCATAAAACTTTGGGAAACAAACTCATTTTATGCTTGGACCCTTATCAGAAAATTGAGGGCATTCTCAGCAAAACAGGTTTCACAGGATTTTATGCATTTTTTCTTAGGCCTGATCACCCTGGGGAACCGCCTGTTTCTGCCCAGGGCTGCACCACCCTCCAGCATTGTTTCAGGCTTAAGTCAGGTGGGGGAAGTAAGGCAGCCAAGAGATAAGGAGACTTCTTGCAGACGGAATGAGGACTGAGGCTATGTCAAAGCCAAGGGGTGAGGGTCCATCACCCCCTTTTCCTATAGCCCCCCAAGTCCTTTCCTGATGGCCCCATCGTGACCATGCCTGTCTTAGGTCATCCCTCCTTTAAGGAATCTTACCCATCATTGGCTAACCAGTCACCTGCCCGGGGTGAAGTAAAGGGGGCAGAGGCAGAGCAGCCAGGAAGATAAGCTTCATCTCCTTAGTGGCTTATGGTCCCAGGGTCTTTTTACTGAGCCTTAGCCATGGAGGGTTACAGCTTCTGAAACCAGGCACCAGGTAGGGTGGTTCCCAACACTAAAACATATTATTCTTAGAGCTGGGAAGGGTGAATTTGTGATCAAAATCAAAACATAGGTGTATTGTCTAGAGTCCTACCACTCCATGACATATTGAATGTGGGGCCTAGGAGTATCCTCAGCATATAACCAGATTCAGGTATAATCGCTTATTTAATGTACTATGCAAAATACCATTTCAGTATGAACCACTTATCTTGTGAGTTACTATCCTAAAGTTCCAGAAAATTCTGTTCTGCAGATGAAAATAATGTTTTGTCCTGTAGTATTGCTACCTACTAAAGAAATTATAGGATGACATGAGATAAATTATAAAAATGTAAGACAATACTAATCAGAGTCTCAATGTTCTTTCACTATATCTGTGTCAGAAAAATAATAATATTTTGATGATTCTTTTTGGTTAACTTACCTCAGAATTAATATTTTTATTGGTATCCTCATGAGAGCTACAATTTGATCCATTAATCACATCCTTCCAAGTTTTGGGTTGGCTTAACTCTCGCTGGAAATTTGGATCTTTCACCACAGAGGTCTCTGAATTATTAAGGAAGTAAAGAAGATTTCACCAAAATATCTTTCAACTTATATTGGAATATGATTGTTACAAAAGAAAACTTCTGACATTTAAGCAAATGGTATACAAACTCTCTGTGGCTCCCAAGTGTCACATACTTATTTTTTTTTTTTTTTAAGATTTTATTTATTTATTTTCAGAGAGAGGAGAAGGGAGGGAGAAAGAGCAATGTATGGTTGCCTCTCACATGGGGACCTGGCCCGGTCGCAACCCAGGCATGTGCCCCGACTGGGAATCAAACCGGGACCCTCTGGTTCCCAGCCCGCGCTCAATCCACTGAGCTACACCAGCCAGGCAAATAATATCTCCATGTTTTTTGTTTTTTTAAAGATTTTATTTATTTATTTTTTAGAGAGAGGAGAAGAGAGGGAGAAAGAGAGGAAGGAACAGCAATGTATGGTTGCCTCTCACATGCCCCTCACTGGGGACCTGGCCTGCAACCCAGGCATGTGCCCCGACTGGGAATCGAACCGGGATCGTCTGGTTCCCAGCCCGCGCTCAATCCACTGAGCTACACCAGCCAGGGCCCAAGTGTCACATACTTATCTTCCCATTTCCCACACCTGCCTCTGTCACCTCCACTTCCCATCCTCCACCACCTCTCCCCTCAGCACTCACACCCATACATTTCCTCACAAGACAACACGGGTAGTTCAAGCCCACCTTGGCATATCATTCAGCAAATTTTAATGATTTCAGGAAGGGTGATCAGGAAGAAGAGGCTCACTTACCACATAGGTTGGTTTTATTATTCCTTTATAATAGTCACAATAATAATCAGCAATTATTAATACCCCATGTATCCTCTGGGTATATGGAAATCTCTGTCTCAGGTTAACTGTATTGTTTAAACGCTACTCTTATTCACTAGGACTTTTCATGTTAGTTGTTTTAAAGTGAAATATTATCTTACTAGATACAAAAATTTTCTTTGTCGAAGGTTTGCGAATACTGCCTTGGGGTGTGGGAGGTAGCAAAGCATGAGATTAAGCATGGTACACGTTGTATATAAACCATCTTTTTAATGTAGCTTTGTGGACAAAAATTAATCTGTAAGCAGAAAAATACAATGATGCTACAACATTTCTTTAAAATTCAAATACTCTTCTAGAAATGGCATTTATAGTTGGGGATATGAAAATGGATTCCATCCTCATTTTGAAGTGCAAAATGAAAATTTTTTGTTTCCACAACATTCCTCAACATCAACAAAATTAGGATGTCTTACCTACCTCTCTTTTCTTCACTTATTGACTCCTTCCGCATCAATTTTCTTCCAAGTTTAAAGCCAGAGGATAGAAAGCATTTCATAAACAACTGTAAAAATATACATTTTTGTTTCTAGTTTTTGTACAAGTAAAGCAATTCAATAAAATATAAGCACATATGCTAAAAAGTCAAAATTATAATTCATGCACGCATATCCAGCAAATTATTTCAAAATAAGGGGGCATTTTCTCACAAGTTTAAATTCCTGAATATAGGAGTGTAAATATGCATTTATTTCTAGTTAAACACTGCACGCAGGTAAAAGTATGGAAACTATTACCATTTTCAGTTCATTATGAGTCAGATCCTGGGTAGCAGTTGACAGAAGTGAGTCCACTCCCCCGCTCTTTTTCCATATCATCAGTCTTTGGGTGGGCGGGGCAAGTTCCAAAACCATGAGAGTGTCAGCAAAGGAAGTAAGTTGTTTACGCATAATTTTGCTACTGATCTCCTTGACTGGATCTATGAGCAATTTCCTCTTTTTGCTTTTCCTCTTCCAAGCAATGTCTAAATATAAGAAATAGGAACAAATGTGATTGGTTGTACGACTTTGTAAAATGATATTCTAGACACTGCCTATCAAAGAAACATCTACCACAATTCAACCTACAGAGTTGCACAGAGAAGAAAATCCCCTTCTCTCTACTGAAAATTATGTTTTACAAAGTTTTCGCACAACTAGAGTGTCTGAGAAGCCAAGACTTCACACATTTTGTAAGGCGTCGCTCCAAGCTGCTGAGGAGGGACCCTGTTGACCTACAAAGTGGACAATGGAGGAAATGGGAACACAGGGTATATTGATAGGAAGGTCACTCAATTCTGAGGTTCCTTGAACTATCTACATAACAGAATAACTTTTTGAAGTAATAATTTGTATTTGTCCCATGTATTTTTCCCTCCCTCACTGAAATTCATACACAAAGTCCAAGTAGGTAGCCCATGGGATTTCGTGCCTATAGGTAATTTTACTAGGTAGAAAGCAGAAGTCATTTTTTTTCCTTAGTAAAGATGTGTAAGGGGAGGGAGGGTTAAATTTCCAAGAATGGGTGAATATTTGAGATCAGATGGAGTCAGAAGGAATAGGCAGCAGCTTGCTGATGTGCCTCAGTAAAATCCTGAGAACATAAGATCCCGGAGGGGCTGGCTGTGTGATGACTACAGAGGCTACGCAGGCGGGGACAGTGGGCACTACAAACTGATATGGCTGATGACCAGAGGTTCCCTTCCACCTGCCACAAACTTCCCCCAAATTTTGACACTACATGGCTTAGGGAAGGATAATGGAGCTATACAGACTGAAAGTCTTGCCAGTCCAGTGGGATAGAGGCTCAAGGTTGAATTTGGTTAAGAAAAAAAAAAATTGAATGCCTTATTCCTTGCATGCCTGAGTTTATAAACTAAAATCCCTATCAATTATACTACTTAAAACTAGTGCATTCTTTAAAAGTCTAGTTATATATTAGATTCATATTTATTGTTTGTTCCTAAAAACATGCTTGAAGTTAAATGTTAGAAGAGATACTGTCTCTCTTCTGATTCTTTTATTCTGCCTTATTTTTTATTCATTTACATGTTTATTTATTTCCTGATCAGATTGTGAGCTTTTTAATTGAGTTTATGGAGGTGACACTGGTTAACAAAACCAGACAGTTTTCAAGGGTACAACTCAAGAAAACATCATCCACATACTGCATCATGCACCCATTGCCCAAAGTCAAGTTTGTTTCTGTCCCCATTTATCCCCACTTTGCCCTCATCCACCTCCCCGCCCCCCTTCCCCTCTGGCTATCACCATATTGTTCTTGTCTGTGTGTACACACAGACACACATATACATCAGTATATATTAATATACAGGGTCCCGCACAGATAACATCCTTTTTTATTACATAAAAATCTTCTATTACAAAATCATAAGCATGTCATCCTGTAACATAACAATATCACACTTGAGCACACCATATGACATTTTAGGTGAAATGTTCAAATTGCTGCTCATCTCATGCGAGACATTCACGTACCCTACCAACCACGCTCAATGGCATTACTTCCTCTAGACCCGGTATATTATACACGTTAAGTTTCTTAAAAGCAGGAACTATGTCATCTTCGTTTGTGCTCAATACAGAGTAATGGCTCAATAACTACTGAACTCAGTTTAAAATTTTCCAGTTTCCCAAACTGGAAATATGTTTTGACCAGAACTGAATAGAATGAAAAGACCATCTCAAATTTCCTTAACACTCTTCCCCTATGGTATTATAAATGCTTTTACTAGACTGACTACCTTTTATAGTAGTTCATAGATTATTCAAATATCTAACAGTAAGTAAGACAGTAGATGTCAAAAATAAAAATAAAAACATGAATGACTCTTACCTGAAGCATCAATTGGGTCAAGGGTAAATCCTTCCTCTTCATTTGATAATGTGGTTTCATACATTTTTTCATTTTCCAGTAGATGTATACACTCTGGATTATCTGGTTCTACTAATCAACATCACCATAAAAATTATAAAAATAATAACCAGAGGACTCTGTGATAACTTAAGTGAAGGATAAACTAATTGAAGATTCATATTGCTGAGTAGAGCCATATATGAATTCTTGGAGTGACATATTTAATAGAGTTGGGGAGGATCAGCTATCACATGGTCTGGGACCCACAGTGCCTAGGTGAGTCAAATATCATTACCCTCTTTTGCACGTGAGACATCTAAGGCTGGACTCAGATATGACTGTGACTATAGTCACAAAGTGAAAACATGGTACCACCCATAATAAATGACTGACTTAAATTTGATTATATGTCTGCTAAAAAATTTGTATTCTGTTAAATCACTTAATTATTAGTTGACCCATAAAAAAGGTAACTAAATTTTAATTGCCTATCTCTTCTCACATTTTAAATTTTCACTATTGTGTTAGAGAGCAAATGTAACATCAAAAAGAGTAAAAAAATCAAATGAGGCTAATCATACATTTAATTCTTTTTTTTCATAAATTACTTTATTGTTGTTCAATTATATTTAATTCTGAAAAAAAATCAGACTAAAAAAAATGATCTGAGAAGAACTCAAATCATTTGAGGTACTTATATAAATTTCAAGTAGAAAATATGCCCCCCATTTATAATTTCTCTCCAGTTGTATATAGGTTATCAAACTATATTAGTATGGCATTAATATAATTAATAACCATTTTATATCAGATGTTACTAATGTTTTTACCATGTAACATATGTTATTTTGATGATTCAAAAGCACAATATTTTGGTAGAGTATTTAAACGTGCTCTCACATGAAATAAACCCAGTACTGGTTAAATAACCATTATTGTGCCTTTCTCAGAACCCAGTTTCTTACTCTACATAGTCTTGAGTCAGACTAAGAGTTGGAGGTACATTTTTTTTATTATCTTTTGATATACTATATGCTCCAAAGATTCAGAAGATCTGAGGCTTAATTTGAATATTACCAACTGTTCACTTTCTACACAAAGGAAAATTTCAACATACCCACTACATTCTCGGGAGGCTCAGGAGGCAAGGACATTTCTCCGTTCAGATGCACGTCTTCTAATAGGACATTCTCATCATCTTGCAACAGATTGTCTTGAAAAACACAACAGATAGTTTTGTGATACAGAATTGCAGCTCTCATTTGCTTAGTAAACTTTGATTGATACTATTGTACGTAAGGAATTGTGAAAGGACACAAAAATGAATGAACCCTACTTAATTAGATTTGGCTGGATAGACTGTCACATTTCATGCAGAATGACCTAATTTTATGTACTTAATTTTCTTTCCTTTACTATAATCTATTGTTAGATGTTTAGTTTCGGAAAACATTTACTCTAAACTAATACCAAGATAGCAGCAGCCTTGTTAGAAAGCCATCCTTAGTTTCATATCAAGAAGTGAAAGTGTTCACACTCCTTTGGTAGAGATCTAAGGTAGAGCCACTGTGTTTTCATATTTTCAAAATTCCAGAAGTTTGCCATAACTAGCTTTAAAAAAAAAAACAACGGTTGATTTGAGAGAGAGAGGAAGGCGGTGGGGAGAAACACTGATTTTGTTGTTCCACTTATTTATGCATTCATTGATTGATTCTTGCATATGCCCTGACTGGGGATAGAACCCACAACCTTGGTGTATCAAGACGATTCTCTAACCAACTGAACTACCCGGCCAGGGCAACCAGCCTTTTAATGTAAACTAGAAAATTAAAAAAAGATGTGATGTGTAGCAGTCAGCATCTTTAAAATATGTGCATTTGTATTCCTAGTTTTTGCCTACATTACTTCTATGATTAATATTATAAAAATAAAATAATAATGTAAAATGTTGGACAGATCCTATAGAACAGTTCTCCTATAGTTTCTGTTAAAGAAAACAATTTTTTTGGTGTATAATCTAGTACATTTTGTGAGGAATATACTAACCTCATTATTTCCCTTCTACAAATGAGAAATTTTAAAAAATAAAAACAAGCAGTATTTCACAATCTACATAAATAATGTGTTTAAACAGACCACTGTTTACTTAGACCTAGCCTAAATGTTTAAATATACTACACACTTTGAAAACTTGTATAAACAATGTGTTGATTTATGATAGAAGCACCCCTGATTGTTTCCGTTTGATCTAACATATCTATTACTACACTATAGTAAATTCATAGGAACAAATATCCAAATTCTATAGAACCAGACAGCATACCAATCATTTCTCCTATAGCCCCTTCATCACCAAATCCATCCCCACTGTCATAGAGCAGAGATTTTTCTCCATTGAAGCTTCCAGAACTATTTTCAACCACAGCACCACTGGAATTCAGCAACAGGTTGTCATCAAAGAAGCTACGGCTTCTGAGAATTTCAGATTCCTCCCCTAAATGAATATATATCATTAATACTGAGTCAGAAAAACACAGAAATGTAGGGTTAGAAGGAAATTCAGATATCATTTCATGTAGTCCCCCCTTGTTTTACAGGTAAGGAAAATGAGAGCTAAAAAACTTATTTGAGTTATTAAACTAAAGTCACTCAGTACATCAGTGGATACTAGATTTCTAGTCTAATGCTTTTCCCAATACAATAAGAAAAAAAAAAAAGCCAAAACATCAGACTAGAGTTTCTAGTTGTGGTACAGTTTAATAATTTCCCAGGTTATTACCGGCAGTGGAATGGTTCTTCTACTTTAGGTAGGTCCTGTTCTACTTGAACAAGTATTATTTCATATTATTTCACGGATAAGTGCTTGTGTTGTTTAACCATAATGGGGCTTTGGAAAATAAGGAACATATCTGCCTTCTTAGGAATGGAAACGTGGGTAAAATATTAAATAATGGGCTTACAACATTTGTTCAATAAATATTCATTGAATGACTGGGTATTAGGCAATATGCGAGGGACTAGAGACACAGCCATTAAAAAGACAAAACCTAGTCAACTAAAATTAAGTGAGTGCTTACTCTGTGCATTATATTATGCAATAGAAATACGATTACAATCCTCATTGTACAGATAAGGAAACACATCCACAGGAAAGTTTTGTAACGTGCACACAGTCACACTCTAATAAGTGGCAAAGCCAGGATCTGAACCCAGCAGAGACATCAGCGTTAGAATGGTTAACTGGTAAAATAGTTTGCGAAATGGAGATTCATGACAGAAAATTCCTAAGATACTTATAGCAGCAGCTAAAAGAAACTCCCTACTTCAAACTGGCCTGCTTCAAGATTAGCTAAGAGTGCACATTCTTTCCCCTCCTTGGGTTTAAATCTCTAGGCCCAGCAGTCTGAAACCCCAGAGGGTCAGAGTTCAGTCTTTCCTGCCCACCCTCTAACAACCCACGTAAGAGCTTTCCAGTAAAGAAAATAATGAAGCATCACACATATCAAAAGTTCTTCTCTAGGCATTTATCTTCTAGAAAGTAAGAATTTAAAAAGGCAACCTTCATTGACCTGGACTAAACATTTGCTCAAAAGAAAAGACTGACTTTTCAAAAAGAACTAAAAATATGTCCACATGTTCCAGGTGCAGCTTGATAACTCCCCAAAGGAAAAGTCTTGTCAATAAGATAACATTTATGAAGAGACACTATCTGTATTCTTAGCAATGAGCATCACAAGAACCTGAGATTATACAAAACAATTAATGAAATAATCATTGTCTTCAATCTTATATTGATAGCCAGAATAGGATGGATTCATATTAAACAGTTCTTGAAGGACATTAGGTTTGATTTAGTTTTTTGAGAGAAAAATTACTTATTGGTGGAAAGGATTAAAGGAGCGTATAAGGAAAATAACCCTGTGATGTTGCTAGTACTATCCCAATTTAGGGGAGTAAAGCAGTAAGGAATAGAGCAGTAAGGCTCAGAGAAGTTAGGTAATTAACCCAGGATCACACAGCAAGTCAACAGAGAAAGCCCAGATTCAAACCCAGGCCTGTCGGTCTATTAAGAACATGTTCTTCCCACATATACTAGAAAAAGGCAAGGACAAAACTGTTGGAGGGTTACATTTATACATCAAAAGATTCATTTTAAAGATATTTCTACTGGCATAGAAATAGCTATCTCTATGGGCATTATTTCAATATAAAAATGGAAATGTAACTGGTTATGATATAATTTTGATTCCCCAAATATTCTCACCAAAGCTCACAGCTTCGAAAAGTAGATCATTGTGATAATAGTCTTTAAGTGTGATTTCTTCTGGTCTGCTTTGGTTCTGAGCAAATTTTTCTAAAACATCAATAGTACTGCGGAGAAATATAAGATTGAGGAAAACATGCAAACACAACATGTTTTATAGTATGCTGCAAAACAACAACAAAAACCCCTAAAACAAAAAAACGTGTTTTATTATAAAAATAAAGGAGATTTTTATTTTGTCAACAGTATTATTTACAAATACTAGTTTCTTGTATATGCATATGAAATCCAATGGCCAACTCTCAGTCCTCTTACTTACCCTAACCAATAGCATTTGAACTAGATGTTAACTTCCTTCCCTATGGAATACTTTCTACTTTTGGCCTCTGGAATACCACTCTGTCTCGATTTTCTTTCTACCTCATTGGCTGCTACTTTTCCATCTCCTGCATTAGTCCTTTCTCATCTTCCAGACTATTAACTATTAGGAATGACCCAATAACACTCAGTCCTTAGGTCTCAATCTCATTCTCTCCCTTACCCCCTCTCTCCCTTTTCAATCTACGCTTCCTCCCTTGGAGGATCTCCTATGATTCATGGTCGAAGTTCCGTCTATGTCTCATGACTCCCAAATTTATATATCCCATCCAGACCTCTTTCCTGAATCTTATACTCAGGTATTCAACTAGCTGCATACTCTCCTTGGATGTGTAACAATCTCCACAGAACTTATGCCCAAAACCTAATTTAATACCTTCACCCTGCCCCTCTTAAACCTGCCATTCCATAGTTATCCTAATATCATTCAGTGGTGACTCCATTCTTACGCCGAAAATCCTATAGTCATCCTTCACTTCTCTCTTTCTCTTAAAGCCATATCCAATCAGCAAATTCTGTTGGCTCTGACTGCAAAACGGATTCATAATTTGACTGTTACCATTTTAATAAAATGAAGATTGAGCACCATTGACATATACTGTCATATCTTACCTGAACTTCTTACTGCAATAATCTTCTCACAGGCTCTCCGCCTCCTCTCTTTCCCCCTTATAGTACAGTAAGTAGCCAAAAGGAGCACATTGATGTCCAGTCAAATTCATCGACTCACGCTCCAATCAAAACCCTCCTGTGCTCCTCCGGTCAAATCAAGTCCTTACTGTAGCCTACAGCATCCTACATCTGCGTTCCTGGCTGCCTCTCCGACCTCATTTCTTACCACTCAGACCCTCATTCAGTCCACTTCCGTCCCCTCGCCTCCCTGTTGCTCCTTGAAAACGTCCAGTGCACTCACTCTGCCTTAGCACGTTTCCACTTGCTCTCCATGAACCCTTCTTCCTCACGTTATTGAAAGACGTGTTCCTCTGCCTCCTTCAGGTTTCTGTTCTGACCTTATTAGAAAACCCTTGCTTGACCGTTCTATTATTTATTTTATTTTATATGCTAGTTCCCTTCATAGTGATGCTCACCTCCTGTCATAAAGTATAGTTAATTACTTGTTGATTGTCTGTCTACTCCGACTAAATGTTAGATTCATGCCACCAGGAGCCGTGTTTTATTCACTGCTCTCTCTTCAATACCTAGAACAGTGTCTGGCACATGGAAGGCACTCAGCAAATATTTACTGAATGAATGGTTGGATGTCAGTATTGCAAATTACATTTAGCAAATACAATGATATATTTTGGTGTACTTTGAAATTTCACACTAAGTTTAAGTCTCTGTCAATTGCATGTTTACTTCAGTTGTTAACTACATTGCATTTGCATTCATGAAATCGGAAGATGAAAACACTATCAAGAAAGAAATTGAAGGAAAATACATAAAACCATTTACTTCACATTCTGGATTTCGAAATCATGAAATTCTTCTGGCAGGGTGATAGCACTGTAAGTTGCTTCAAAATTCTCTTTTGGAAGGTCAACTAGTCCTGAAAAGAATACAAAAATCACATTCAATAAGCAATGATGCTGTGTAAAATAAGAAATTCCCAAAGTAAATCTTTTATTTAAGTGAGACTTTCGCTCACTGGACTATTGCTTAGTCTCCCGACTGGTTTCCCGGTACCCGCTCCTGCCGCTCTTCAGTCCATTCTCTGCACAGCAGCCAGCGTGATATTTTAATACGAAATCAGATCAGATCACTCCCACGCTTAAAACGATTCAGTGACTTCCACGGTGCATTTAAATAGAATCCCAATTCTAATCAGGGCCTCTGCAGCCCTACAAACCTATCAGCATCATCTAAGGACACTTTTCCTCGCGCACTGTACTCCAATCATACTGGTCTTTTTGTTCCCTGAACAAGTTAAGCACTTTTTTACCTTAAGACCTTTGCTCTTGCAGTTCCCGCTGCCCAGAATGCTATTCCCTCAGGATATTTCTCATTCTTCAGGTTTGAGCTAAATTCTATCCTCTCAAAAAGGGATTTTTTTTTCCAGCTAGACTAACTAAAATAAAGCTTGCTGTTATTTTCTGTTGTAGCATTCTTTTTATATTTCTTTACAGCATAATCACAATCTGTAATTACTCTAATACTTAAAAAAACTTCTTCATCATCTGATTTTCTCACCAGACCATAATGGACCTTATTTGTCTGGTTGTCTTTGTATCCCAGAGCCTAGCATAGTTTCACATAAAGTACAAGGTCAATCAACATTTGTGAAATAGATAAATGAAATAATGAACAAATGAACCATATTTGATATTATTATAAATTTACATAGAGATTATACAGATGCTTTAAATAAATAGAAAGCCCTGTCAAATCTTGATTCCGCAAATATTAACCAAGGAAACAGTATGAGCAATGCACTGAGAAAAGTACTATAAGAAATTCAGAAAATAAATGCCAACATACTGCCTTCAAGGAGCTTACAGATTAGTGTGAGAGGCAAGCCTATACCTAAATAGCCATAATACAAGGTGGAAAATGATGAATGTCTTAAAGTTAAATTTAAATTTAAAGGCATTATATTTATATGTAAATCTCTAGCCCTTTGGGATATCTAGAGTTCTTTTATACTTTATTACTAGCATGCTATTTAAGGAGTTTTGAGAATTCTGAAAACAATGACAATTACTGACACCTAGGTTTTGTCAGTCACATTAGTTCCAGTTTATCTCAAAAGGCAAACACAGATACTGCAAACAACAAAACACATTAAAACTGAATATCAGAGTTTATTGCACAAATGTGGTAGCTTCAACTATATGTCATAGGTAAACATGCAGAAACATTACAAGTATTTGAAAGCACCATCTTTCCCTGTAAACGCAGGAAAGACAGAAGTAAAGAATTTAACTTAGATTTGGTCAAAGGAAAGATTAGTTTCACTCTACTCACCCTGGAATTATAGAGGGTTGTCAATTAAAAAGGCCCAGGCAAAAGAAAAACGCAAAAGGGAACCAAGACAAGTGAGACAAATCAATGTGCACCTACCTGGGCAGAACGTCATCTTCATTTTAAGCAATGCTTCACTGCAATCTGCCAAAAGATATTTTGCCTTCCTATTATAGATTCGAACAACTCCCAAAAGAAGGTGTCCTGAAGTTCGAAGTGCAATGTTCACCTTTCCATAATTTTTAAAGTATTAGAATATTAAAAATTAGATTCATAAACCCTGTTCTTTGAAAATTACAAAATCATAAGAATTTCTTCTCTATAAAAAGCCGATATTTTGTATTCTTATTTAAAGTGCATCACTTAACTTTTACCTCACCTTGTAAAATATTCAGTTTGGCCACGAAGTTCATTTACTTTTTCCATACGATGGCTCTAGTAGTGTTTAGTTGTCTTGAACTTCATTCAAAACAATTTTGTTAGATTGTATTGTGAAAGCTGTCATATCAATGTGCTTTTAAAAAATGTAACAAAATTGGTGAATTTTTGTGAAGCCACTTTAATACTGAAGATGGAAGAAAGTATGCAACATTTTTGGCATATTATGCTTTATTATTTCAAGAAAGGTAAAAACACAACTGAAACACACAAAAAAGTCTGTTCAGTGTGTGGAGAAGGTGCTGTGACTGATTAAATGTGTCGAAAGTGGTTTGTGAGGTTTCTTGGTACTATTGACATTTTGGCTAAATAATTCTTTGCTGTGGGGCTGTCTTATGCATTGGAAGATGTTTAGCAGCACCCCTGGCCTCTACCCACTAGAAGCCAATAGCAGGAGATAAGCCAACGTACTCAAAATATCCAAATCAATAAAGTTATTGGTGAAAATGAAAAATGTGTCTTTTATTTTATGGAAAAAAACCAAAATGGACTTTTTGGCCAACCCAATAGTTATTTTCTTCAATGAAGATAATTGAATGTGACATTTAAGTGATGCGTGCTATTATTGGCTTTACGGGAAGAATAAAAGTCCCAAGTCAAGCAGAGTTGGGTTCAAACCCTGGCTCAGCTGCTGAGGCTGGGTCATTTAACATTCCTGAACTTTGATTTATTAATATGGCTATAATTTATTATTTACTCATTCTGTGACAGGCATTGTCCTAAGGGCTATTGATTCATTCATTTATTTAATTTTGACAACAACATCTCTTTACAGAAGAAAAAACTGAGACTCAGATATGTTAAGTAGTATGCCCAAACTAATACAAGTATTAAGTGATGGAACAGGAATTCAATTTAAACTCAACAAACTCAGAAGTTCATACTCTTAGCTACCACACTTCACGGAGGCAAAAGAAGACCATCACACAGGATTGTTGTAAAGATTAAAAAGACTAATGAACATAAAGTCTAGTCTAGTGCCTCACACATGGTTGGTTTTCAATTATAATTCATCTTTCTCTCAAGCAGAAAAATACTTAACCTAGAAAATATTAAAAGAATATTTTAAGGTCAATTCTAATAGCTTTTTATATTTTTTATATTGAACATAACACTTTATTGTTAATGAAGTGTTTTCATATATATTTTCAGTTATACACAATCTTCCTTTTTTTCTACTCTCCCTATTTATTCACTCATTATTTTTCTAATAAATACCTATTTGGTATATACTACTATTTGGCATATTACTACTATGTATATAGTAATTTGATAGGGAATAACAAAGGATTACAAAATATGTATAAAATATGGTCTTTATCCTTTAGGGTCCAGTCTACTTATGACAAACATAAACAGTTAATTATTAACAGAAACCAATATATGTATATATTCAGATAGTAAATTCTATAGAAGCTAAAAGAGTGAAGACCTTTTGAGAAGTAAAACATCCTTGGAAATGTATTTCATGATACAATGTATTTTAATTCTGTTCCTTTCTGTAAGTCATAGCAAATACATACTACGATTTAACCAATAGCATACCTTAGGTGAAATAATTTTTTCAATGGTTATCTCTAGATTACATTCAGATACATGGGCCTTCGTGAGTTTCTTCTCCCAGTGAGCTGCAAGCCAGATCTTGGCCAACGGCCCTCTCTTACTCATAAGCACATGTGTGTAGAACATAGTGCCTGTATTCCTTAGTTGTAGTTAATGAACTAGAGAGAACATTAAAAGATATTTAAAATTTGATTACAAAAACTTTTTAGTGCTAATTTTCAGCAAGCAAAAATACTGTTCATTAATTGTGTAATAACAGATGATCTTCTAGTTCAATGCATGATTCAATTCAAATAACTTTTTGTAAAGAAGGAACCATTAGTTAAAATACAAAATAATAAACTAGTTACAGAGCTCTATTAGATTGTGACTCACACCTGGCTTAAATGTATCCTGATCGCTGATCACTTTTTACATTTTACTTACTTTATCCTATAAGGAGTGTGAGTTCTCTTACTAATATGGTCAACTAAATAGAGGAGAAAGCCTGGAAAAAATAGGAGATGGAGACAGGGGTGGGGGTGCGGTGAGGCGGGGAACCAATGGATTGGAAAAGGTAGACCAAACTAAGAGAACCTAGGTCTCCTTTTTTTCTAAGACTTGAGAATTTGAGCCCTGGCTGGTGTGGCTCAGTGGATTGAGTGCGGGCTGGGAACCAGAGAGTCCCGGTTCGATTCCCCGTTGGGGCACATGCCTGGGTTGCAGGCCAGGTCCCCAGTGGGGGCCATGTGAGAGGCAACCACACATTGCTGTTTCTCTCTCTCTCTTTCTCCCTCCCTTCCCTTCTGTCTAAAAATAAATAAATAAAATCTTAAAAAGAAAAAGAATTTGAGGAGTGTTGGATCACTGATTTATATCCAGGAGTTGAATTTCCTTGTTCTCTTTAAGACGCTCTGGTTTGTTCAATAATATATTAATTTTTGACATTAAAATAAAACAAGAAACTATAAAAAAGAATAAGAAGGCAAGAAAGGAAACAGGAATCGAATTAAAATGTTTTGAGGTAAGAGTGGTAAAAGTAAGCCACTTGAAACAAAGACAGAATTTATGTGAATTTCTACAGATCGTACTGTTCTCAATAACATCACAAGGTTCCATTATTAAGGGATGTTATAAAACTTTGGATGACTTATAGAGGAGAATCAAATTCATTTATTTCTCACAGATGTGATCTTCGGCTGCCACTATAAAAGCTCCTTTTTGTTTCTTTCCTCAAGTTCTGAGAAAAGAGCAAACTGAGCCAAAATGAACAGAAAAGCAGTGTCAGTCACGGAGTTAAAGACTTAGCTGCGCTTTGACCAATGCCCGTTTCCGCACCGAGAATCAAGTCACTGGGCGCCCAAGAGAGGTCCCGCCGCCCGCCAGCCGCGCTCCCCAGCGGGGCAGCTGGCGACTTTAATGCTTGTGGCCCCGGGTCTGCCTCCGCTCCACTTCCCTCCCTTCCGGTCTGTGTGCGTGGCCTCTGGGAATAAACTCCACTTCACCTTTTAAGATCGCTCCCCGTTGGATGCTTATGCATGTACTTTAGGAAAAAGACAATAACACAGTCTTGTGATTTCATATTCCCGCGACATCGATGTTTCTTGAGCACCTCCCTCCCGCACAACAACGCCCCCCACACAGCCCCAAACGCCCGAAGGGGACGTCGAGGCGGATTTGCTCGGTGCAAAGTAAAGCTGACGCTGTCGCGGGGACCCGGGAGCCAGGGAAGGGGCGCGCTCCGGCCGAGCCCAGGGCAGGAGGGAGCGCGGCGGGCGAGGGGAGCCGGGACGCCGGCGTGAGAGCCGAGGACCGGGAGCTTCTTCGCGGGGGGCACGCGGGGGCCGGGGCGAGGAAAAGGAAGGTCCGGGGCGCGGGCGCCCGGGGCTGGGACGCCCGGAGCTCCTCCCACAGGCGCCCGAGTTCAAGGCCGGGTGCTCCCGGAGCGGCGACCGCAAGCGCCCGTCCACCACCTCCCAACCCCACCCCACTTTCGTGTAGGGGGGAGAACCCGGCGGCGCCTCCAGAGGCTTCCTCCCTCAGGAGACGGGCTGGGCGCGTGCGGGGAGGCGGAGTACTGCGGACCTAGCGCTGAGCCGGCTTTCAGCCTGCAGGTCCCGCCCGGCCCCTCAGGCTGAGCCCTACTTGTAGCGCAGGATCTGAGGAGAAGTGCGCGGGCGCCAGGGACGCGAGCAGCCCCGGCGTGTCAGCGCGTCTGATCTGAAGTGCTTGGCTCCCGCAGGGGCGGGGCGTCAGCCAGTGCGGGGCGGGGCGGGCAGCACTGGGGCGGGACAAGTGGGCGGAGTGGCAGCGAATGGGCGGGGCTAAGGCGGGGTCGGGGCCTGGGTAAGGTCAGCGCAGGGCTAAAGGCGGGGCTTCAGGGGATGGGGCGGGTCCTCAGGGGTTGGGTGGGGCTAAGGGCGGGGCAGTGGGCAAAGGAAGCGGCGGGCGAGGCAATCCGACCTTGGACCTCACAGGTGCGAGGGGAAGACAGGGGTGCGGCCCAAAACCCTACAGAAAAATTGTGAAAGGTGGGAATGCCTGACCCCCTCCCTGGTCTCTGAACATCCCTAGGATGGAGTCGCATCTCTTCCTCTTACTAGCTAAGGGGGTCCCTGGAGAAATTATTTAATCCCTTGAACCTCAGGTTTTCTCAGCTGAAAACTAGAAATGATGATAATGAAAGTATCTGTGCCCTATGTACTATAAAAGATAAGTGAGATGAAGCATGTAAAGAGCCTAGCAATAATAAATGCTTCATAAATATTACCTATTATTACTGTTCTTATTAAAAAGATTATTCACATTGACACACCGTCTGGGGAGAGAAAATATATTTCTGCCTGGAACAGCACAGCTTTCAATAGCCAAAGTCAATTGCTAGAACGGAAGAAAAATCATACTAGAGCATGAGGATCCTAGGTTGGCTTCCTCCCTGGAGCTTCATGATAAATACTAAGAAATCCTGGAATAGCAATGGTATCTAATATGTAGGTTATCGATAAGGTCTCAGGCTCCTTGCTGATAGGTTGTCTCGTTCACTCCTCAAACACCCTCACGAGGTAGTGCCACTTTTGCAGTGAGGACATGGCCCAGAGAAAAGAAGCAACCTGAATAGGGTTACACAGCTGGGAATGGTAGAGACCGGACTCAGACTCGGGGGTGGCTCCCATTTCCCACTTCCCCACCGCGGGGAACAGTGTCCCAGCAGCCACTCAAGCAGGTACCTGAGAGACAGCCTGATGCCAACCTTGGCTCTCCCCTAACGTCAATCCATCAGCAAGCCCATCACTCCACCTTCAAATAGGACTTTATTCACTTCTTGCTATCTACTCACTCAACCCTCACCGCTCTCCTGAAAAAGCTTCAATAGCTCCCTCGCGGTCTCCTTTCATGTCACTTGCTTCCCATTGTCTACACTGAAGCCAGAGGGGTCTTTGAAAAACATAAATCAAATCACATTACCCGCTGATCTCCCCCTTTAAAGCCCTTGTAGTTTTCCTGTTGCTCTTAGAATAAAACCCAAACTCCCTTCTAACAAGTACTTGTGGTCCACCCCATACTTATTATTCTAGCTTCATTTCAGATGGGTGGATTTCCCTTGACAACAATGAATCTTCAGTTTCGGGGCCCTTGCTTGCACTGGCCCTGGAGGAAACACAGTCTATGTTCACTTGGGCATATGTTTTTGTAAATGTGGCAGAACTAAGATATTTAACTGTAATCCTTTTAAGATTAATATCTCTTTCCACTCCAGCTCTCCCTCTATCAGGCTATGTTGGTGGTGGCAAGGGAAGACCTAAGGATGCAGGCAAGGTAGACATTTCATTTAGGTTCAGAGATATTTTGGACTGAATGTGTCCCCCCCAAAAAACTCATAGGTTGAAATCCTAACCCTCCAATGTGATGGAATCAGAAGGTGGCCTTTGTGAGGTGACTAGATCATCAGAGTGGAGCCCTCATGAATGGGATCAGTGCCCTTATAAAAGAGACCCCTGAGAGCTCCCTTGCCGCTTCTATCCCATGAGGACACAGCAGGAAAGAGCCATCTGTGAACCAGAAAGCAGGTCCTCCCCAGACACTGAATATGCCAGCACCTTGATCTTGGACATCCCAGCCTCGGAACTGTGAGAAAGAAATGTTTGTTGTTCAAGCCACCCAGTCTATGGTAGTTCGCTGTAGCAACCCAAAAGACAAAGACAAGAGGGATCCGTTTATATGGTTCACAGCCACTTTCATCTGTAGTGATGTCATTGCTGTCCCTCTCAGTGTGGGAATTACTGCCCAGAGTGCCATCTCACTCTGCACTGTGACATGAAGGTACAGGGCCACATTTTGTATTAGTGCCTAGCATCAGGAGTGTGTACATAGTGGGTTGGAAATGAGACTTGAAATATGCAGAGCCAGAAGCTAGTCTATGGAAATTTCTCCCAATCATCAGACATCTTACACAATAGGCAGAGAATTTGTTTCCCAGTAAAGCTTAGTTAAAGCAGAAGTTCTTTCCTATGAGAAATATATTTGGCAGAACAGCATATACAATTAAATGTGCCCTGCATGTTTTTTTATTCCTTTATATTAGGTATTGCATGAACTAGCGAAATCAGAGTCCTGTGTTTGTAGGCCACGTGGCAAATATGTGACTGTACTATAAACAGCTGGTGGGAAGTTACTGTTTTATGATCTCATTCTATTGGGTCATTCTTACTTGTCATTTCTGCCCTAGTGATGTCTGGTGCCTACAGATGCAATGATCTGCAGGTCAGACTCATAACTTTCAAATCAAAGTAATGAATGGACTTGGATTGTTGGATAATCCAATTCAATGGTTTTCTTTCTCATCACATAGCGCACATAAACTAATTACTAGAATTCTGTGACACACCAAAAAATGTATGTTTTGCTGATCTGACAAAAAAATTGGTATAATTTGGATTCATTCACACCGGACAGCTATTGTTGTGTTAGCTGTTGTCATTTTTTGACTTGACAGTTAGCCAGTGCCCCTGACTAAATTGTCAGGCATTGCATGTTTTAAAAATTCTTGCAGCGCACCGATGTGCCTGCTGCGGCACAACAATGGAAAATTCCTCATCTAATTGATTAAAAGGAGTATATTATATAAATACATATGAAAAAGATTTAAATTCCTCACTTATTTGACATGAAATACCGACATGGACGAAGATTTAATAGTTTTGGGAGGAACTGACAAATAAACTAGTCAATATGTTGCCAACTCAAAGAGTACTTAAGATTAGTTACTATCCCCGAAGACTCACATCTTATATATGAAAAAAAAACTTAGAGGTTGTCCCAAATTTGACAGTAATCATAAAAATTAACATGGCACCAAGCTTTACAACTTAAAGAAAATTGCTTAAACTATTCACACGGAAGTTAATCTTGCAAAGACTGAATTATTTTCTTTATGTCTTTATAGAAAGACAACAACACTAATCATCTTATGACTAGATGATCACAGGATCTACAGCAAAACTGTATAAGAAAGATTTTTATAGAGCCATGTCATGCAGCTAATTAATAAAAATATGTCTAGATTGTATGATGTTTGTGATATTTGTCAGCTCTTTAAATTTTGTAATTTGTTATTCTGTCATTCTACAAAAATTTCTTTTCTAACCAAATTCTGTATTTATGACATTTATTCTTCTTCTTTAAGAAAAGAATATTTTAAATTTTAAAAGCTTCAAGCCCCATAAAACCTGGTTCTGTCCTAGCCCAACCCTGTTTTATTGCTTCCTGTGCTGGAGTCCCTCTATGCCCACTGCTTATGAAAGTGCCTGGCACATAGTAATATCAGAAAAATATTTGTAGACAAATGAATGAATGACTCAGAAACTGGAATGCTAGAATGTTAACTACATGAAAACATGAATTTTGTCTGTTTTATTCATTGCTACATTCTCACAAGCAGAATAGTGGCTGGGTTACAGCTGGTAAACAATACGTATTTTTTTAATGAATCCAGGCCTGTGCAACTGCAGACAATGCTCTTTCCATTGCCTCTGGTTATTCCCAGTTTACAAAGCGTTTTCCCAAGATCCTCTTCACAGATCTGAGAGGTGTCGTTTTTATTTTAGAGTTAAGGTTATACGGAGGTTCAGAGGGGAAGTGACTTGCCCCGGGTCATTCAGGGGCAGCACTGAAATTCAAACCCAAATTTCAAGGGCCAGAAAACCTTATCCTCCTTGGCCCTCCCAGTAAGATGTCCCACAGTAAGAAAGTAGGTGGTGAGGAAGCCGGTCCTACAACCCAAAGCCTGCAAGTTCCCGGAAGAATTACTGCGCCTGGACAGTAGGTGGCGCCCATCCACAGAGTAGTTACCCTAGGCAGATAGCACTTGGTTAAGGGACACAAAAGCATTTGTCAAAAACCAAACTTCGAACCGCCAGTTTAATTTGTTCTCGACTGTCCTGCTTTTGCTTCCTTGGCCATTGCTTTTTAGGCCTGAATAGAAAAACCTAGTCTTTCCCTCTTGATTAGGAAAAAAAAGCAGTTCTCCACCTCCTGTGTGTTTCTCCTTTATTTTACACAGAACGCTTCACTTCTGGCACCTGGTCACCAAATGTGTGGGTGTTTTTCCCCACACCAAGCAATTCACAACAACAGCTGGGTGCCCGACAATTTAACACAATTCTGACACTACCTGGAGATCCCACAGCTGAAGGGCTCAGTCCCACAAGACTGCTCCCACCCCACTTCCCTGCATTGCCTACAACTTCTGTCCTATCAGGCTAAAAAGCGGAGGTTCCCATGACTCCCTCCTTGGTTCAATTAATTTGTTAGAATGGCTCACAGGACTCAGGGAAACCCTTACTTACCTTTGCCAGTTTATTACAGGATACAGACAAACAGCCAGATAAGGGGATAACATAAGACAAGGTCCCCCCAGGGCAGAGGAACATCTACAGCCTCCTGTATGTGGGTGTGTTTCCCAAACTGGAAGCTCCCCAAATTCCCAATTACTGGGATTTTACGAAGACTTCCTCAAGGACGCATGAACAATTATTACCCCCATTTCCAGCCCCTCTCTCCTCTCTGACGGATGGGGGATAGGGTTGAAAATTCCAAGCCTCTAATCATGACTTGGTCTTTCTGGTGACCAGCCCCCATCTGGGAGCCACCCAGGAGTCCACCCAGAGTCAATGCCAGTTAGGAATTTACAAGGGTTTTAGGAGCTCCGTGTCAGGGTCAAAGACAAGTATTAGAACAAGAGATGCTCCTAGCACTCTGACAAGACGAGGAAGCGGGGCTTTTGAGAGAGAACGGAGCGTGTGTCTGACACTCTGGCACTCACCAGGCTCTCCCTCTGTTCCCCACATGTCCCAGCTGCCTCCTGGGACAGATCCCATGACTTATTCTAGCCAATGGGCTGCGGGAAGAAGAAACACTTATCGTGTCCCGACTAACCTGGGAAAGAGCCTGTGTGTGAATCTCCACATGCACCTTCCTTGCTGCAGCATCTGGTGAATGCCCACGGGGTCTGGGACCTACAGGCCTGAGAAGGGGGTGCTGGCTGGTGCCGTGGGGAGGAATTGCTGCTGGGAGATGAAGAAGCATTGCTGGGTGGTGCTCACAGGAACAGGAAGCTACAGAGAACTAAGATGAAGAATCAAGTTCTTTCTCCCTCCTGCAGCCCTGGGGTATCCCTCTAGCCTCACCCTGATGGTTGGCAAAGTCTACCAAACTCTCCCCTGGAGCACAGACATGAGGTTCCTGGGGCCCCAGCCCCAGCGTCACAGTACAGGGTGTTGGGTTTTTTAAGTACTTGTTTTGAATTGTGATAAAAGATAACATAAGTGTTACCATTGTAACATTTTTAAGTGTATAGGTCAGTGGCATGCACATTGTTTATATGACGGCCACCCAGCTCCAGAATTTTTTTCATCTTGCAAAACTGAAACTCTGTGTCCACTGAGCAATGACTTCCCACTCCTCACTCCCCAAAGTCATGGCAGCCGCCGTCCTACTTTGTGTCTTTATGGATTTGACTGCTCTAGGCATCTCCTATAAACAGAATTGTATGTTTGTCCTTCTGTGACTGACTGGCTTATTTCACTGAGCATCATGTCTTCAAAGTTCATCCATGTTGTAGCACGTGTCCGAATTTCCTTCCTTTTTAAGGCTGAATGAAATTGTATTTTATGTGTATGTCATATTTTGTTTATCCACTCAGCTGTCACTAGACAGGGAAATATTAACTTTTATTTATTGATTTTAAGGAAAGAGAGGAAGGGAAAGAGGGAGAGACGTCGATTTGTTGTTCTTATTTATGCATTCATTGATTGATTCTTGTATGTGCACTGGCTGGGGATTGAACTGATAACCCTGGCATATCGGGACAATGCTCCAACCAACTGAGCTACCTGGCTAGGGCCAGAGAAGAATTTTTATATTATCAAATATGATATAAAATATCCCAGGGTAATCTGACCATAAACGTTGTACATACTATGCGACACCCTCACTTTGCTTCTATATGCAGGGGGTTTACTTTTTCAAAGCCACAAAAACAACATTCTAACAACATACAAGTCAACCAAAAATAAAAAGGCCTCGGAATCAGGGGAGGGAGGTGGAGACGGCTGGGGTGGGTGGGGGGCAGTAGTGGAGGGAAAAGGCAGATATATCTAGCTGTACTTGAACAACAATAAAATAAAATTAAATTAAAAGGCCTACCAATAATCAGACCATCTTAACAACAGGACTCTTTATTTTCACCTCTTCCATTTTAAAGTGTGTCTCACAGGCAGTAAAATTCTCAGGGTTCTAACCGCAGCACCCCGTGCAGCCCAGTGTTCTGCCACATCACAAATCTCGCTGTTGGCTGTTACAGCATTGCTACTGCCCACTCTGAATGAGTGAGGTGCTGTTTTCTTCATCATTTCCCTCCTTTGCTTCTTTGACCATCTGCATTGTATTCCTTGGGACTGTTTTGGGTGCAAAGGAGGGAAACCCTACTCAAATCAGCTCAAGCAAAAACAAATGTTTGTGTGTGATGGCGGTAGAATTTACTGGTTTTAGTCACTGGAAAGAAGGTAGGAGTAATGCATAGAACTAGGACCTGAAACCAGGGACTAAAAAGGGCAAGCCTATCTCTTGCGTGTCCCTTTCTCTATTTCTCTGTTAAGATTAGCCTCTTTCTTTCTGAGCACAGACAGGTCTGCCCCACCTGGCAGGAAACATGGCCACTGGCAGCCCCAGCTTTGCAACTGCAGTAGAACCAACATCCATCTAGCAATCCCAGAGAAGGGCTGTGATTGGCTACGATGAGTCACATGCCAACTCACTGGGCCAATCATGTTGTTAGAATGACCATGCATTAAAATTGGGCAGGCCTGATCGCATGTCCGTTCCTATGGCCAGAGGGTGGCAGGGTCTGTTGCTTTCAGATAAAGGGGAACGAGAAGGCCTGCTGGGAAAACAGCAAACAACCATCCTGTCATTACACAGCGTTCTGTTGTTCGCGATGGCAAGGCTGGATGAACATCCTCACACATTAAGCTCTTCGTTTTAACAATCATTTCTTGAGAAATGGCTGAAGATAGGACCGCTTCATGGTGCTTTCCAGAAGCCATGTAAAATAATTCTGTTTTTCAAAGCATGTTCACATCCAATGTTGTGATATCTCATCAAAAATGCCGATAAGTGACAGGAAAGGAACTAGTAACGTAGAGACGTTGAGTGATGGTTCCAGGGACACTCAGTGGATGAGGGCAGGGGTGACGCTAGAGACTTCCTGATTTCCATTCCAGTGTTCCCGCCCAACAACATCACAAAACTTAGACCAGTGGCAGGAGGTTTCAAGCCCACGGTCACCTCTAGCCATTTAAGGGAGGGAGCTTCGCCTGTTGTCTACCCCTTGGAGGAGCTGGGCCAGCCGCCTGGATGACATGGGATGGTGACCTCTGCCTTCGGAGCCTGCTCGAGCTCTGATGGGTGAGGTTGCTCCGCTGGACCTGGCATCCTCCCAGTGGGCACTCTCAGAACGCAGCTCCTCCAGGACGCTGCGGAGGTGCCTTAGTGTGAGCAGGAGCTTCTGGTCTTGGATCTGCATCTCAGCCTAGGAGAGAAAGCAAGTCTGTGAGGGGGCAGGCAGAGTACTGGACGTTCCCCCTGAAAGCCCATTCCCATCATTGTCTCATCAGAGACGAGCCCACAACCTCTGGGAAGCTGGTTCCGCCAAAGCCTTGGTTTCTTCTTCTGTAAAGTGGAAAGCAAATCACTTAACCTTTCAAGGCTCTTATTGTAACCAGATCAAAATTGTCCTATACTGTTTAACAAGATACTGAGCTGCTTTTCACAGACAAGAGACCAAGACCACAGTCAGACAGCTGGGGCAGGCACAGAGGAGAGAACTTTGGCCTCCAGCTGCACCTGGAACCAAAATCTCACCCTACCTCACCCCTAGCCCTCATGGCACCAAAGGACCAGGACATAGCTGGAACTTGAACACTGGGACCTTTCAGAAGGCAGGGGTCTGTTGTCCAGGAAGACCTGATATTGATGCTCCTTTACCATAAATGGCCAGTACTAAGGTCCTCCAGTTAAAACTTGCCCCAGCAGCACTTTTGTAAACCTGTTCCCCCAACCCCTTAAAAACCCTTAACCCAGTCCAGCAGGCAAGATGGACTTGAGGCGCCTCCAGGTCTCCCATCTTCTCAGTTGGTGTCTTCTTGACGAATACACCTTTCCTTACTCCAGACCCTGACGTTTTAAGTTCCGGCCTTTTGAAGCGCTCGGCACAGAGACATTGGCCCACTGACATTACTAGGACCAATTAATTGGTTCCCACTCTGAAATGTGACCTGCCGCACTACCACGGTCTGTGATTGTCTTCAGTATCACCACCATCATCGATATTAAATACTTTTCTTATTCACAACCCCACTTATATGCTTTAATCCTCACTGTAAAAAATCATTTTATAGCTATTAAGGCAATGGTGACTTCATTGCAAAGTGGAGTTCACCCTGCAGGCCGGCAGGAGCCCTTTAGAGCACTGATTCTCAGTATAAGTTCTGGGGAATCCTTGGGTCCTGAAGACCCTTTCAGGGGGTCAGCAACTTCATTACAATACTAAGATATTATTGCTCTTTTCACTTTTATTTTATGAACACACAGCAAAGTCTTCCAGAAGCTATGGTATATGCGGTGGCTTCCGATTGAATGCAGAGGCAGATAGAATCCAGCTGTGCCCTGTTAAGGGGGATACTAAAGAGATTTGCAACATGGTGAAACATTGCCACTCTCCTCGCTGGATATTTTCTTTGGAAAATATAGTTGTTATTATTATTTTTTAATCCTTACCGGAGAATATGCTTATTGATTTTAGAGAGAGAGAGAAACGGAGACAGAGAGAAAGAAACATCAATGTGAGAGAGAAACAGCGTTGATCAGTTGCCTCCCGTAAGTGCCCTGACTGGGGACTGAACCTGCAACCTTTTGGTACATAGGATGACGCTCCAGCCAACTGAGCCACCATGCCAGGGCAAAAATATAGTTATTTTAAGTAAAATACTTTATTAACATGCAATGAGTTTGCTATTGTTATTGTTTTTTATTTTATTTTAAAGATTTTATTTATTTGTTTTTAGAGAGAAGGGAAGGGGAGGAGAAAGAGAGGGAGAGAAACATTAATGTGCGGTTGCCTCTCACGCACCCCCTACTGGCGACCTGGCCCACACCCCAGGCATGTGCCCTGACTGGGAATCGAACCCGAGATCCTTTGGTTCCCAGGCCGTCACTCAATCTACTGAGCCACACCAGCCAGGGTGGCTATTGTTATTTTTAAATGCATGAATAAATAGATGCTAAAAATGTCTCAATGTTGTCGTCTGACTCAATCCATAATGGTAGCTATGACGCACATAAACAAGAGCTTTTCTGTGTCTTAGTCACTTTTAAGAATGGGAAGGGTTCTAAGACCAAAAACTTTGAGAACTGCTGCTTCAAGACCCTACTACAGTGCTCCCTCACCATCTCCACTCCTCCCACTTCCCCCAAGGGGTGTTTCCCCCCATACGTTTTCTCTCTTATGCTTCCTCTTGTAAGATGTTAAAATTATTCTCCTGACTAGGTAATTCTTATTCATGATACAGAATTTAAAAGCTACAATGGGGCATGTAGTGTAAAGTCCCCCCGACCTCATCCCCCAATGTGACAACTCAGTCTCCTCCCCCAGAGGTGACCGCAGGGAGTAGGTTTTCCATCCGAGGCCGCCTGAGCACAGCTGACCAGGATGTGCACCCTCACCCTGTCTCCCTCTCCACTACTAACATTACTTCTCCATTAAAAACAGTATTTTTATTTTTACTTTCATGACAAACTAGTTACTTCACAAATAAGAAGACAAAGCCCCTTTCCTCCACTTCGGCAGGAGTCACGCCGCCCAGAGAGGAGATACGGTGGCTAGAAAGAGGGCACCTGAAGGTGACCGCTCCCAAGAGCGCAGGGGTTCCTCCAGCTGCTCCTCGGGCGGTGGCACCGCCATCCCTTCCTAATTCCCGGGAAAATGTTGTCTGTGTTTTTCCAGTTTTAGAGTTTTCCTCCCACGTTTTATTTTTCCCCTGTCCGGCCTTTAGCACCAGGTCTGGATGTGCTCATGAGACATGGAAGCAGTGTTAAGGGAGGTAGTGGGCTCCACGTCCTTGGCCTTGAGGTCCGAAAACCCAGGCTAAACTGCCTTCACCGGCAGGGAAGCGCCTGTCGCACGAGGTGGGAGGTGCTGTACTTTGGTGGGTTCTGGGCTCGGTTTGCTTGAGCTTTGCAGTGTGTCCTGAGTGAATGCCACTGAGCTATCCAGCCGCTTTGCCTTGTTGTCCCGGGTGGCTGCAGCTCTCTCCCCTCTTTTACTTTATTTATTTTTTAATTGAATTAATTGAGGTGATATTGGTTCCCAAAACCATATAGGTTTCAAGTGTATAGCTCGATAAAAACATCATCTGCACACTGCATCATGCACCCATCACCCCAAGCAAAGTCTCTTTCCATCCCCATTTTTGCCCCCTCGGCCCACCTCCACCTACCCCATCCCCCTTCCTCTGGCTGTCACCACTCTGCTGTCTGTGTCTATGTGTTATACACATGTGTTTCTTGGTTAGTCCCCTCACCTACTTTTATCCAGTCCCCCAACTCCCCTCCCCTCTGACAACTGTCCGTCCGTTCCATGTCTCTACGCCTCTGTTGCTATTTTGTTCATCAGTTTTTTCTGTTCATTAGATTCCACATATAAGTCAGATCATATGGTATTTGTCTTTCTCTGACTGGCTTATTTCACTTAGCGCAATACTCTTCAGGTCCACCCATGCCGTCACAAAAGGTAAAATTTCCTTCTTTTTTATGGCCAAGTAGTATTTCATTGTGGAAATGAAAAAACAGGTGTTTTTTTTTTATCCCCATCAGCTACTAGTGGGCACTTGGGCTGTTTCCAGATCTTGGCTATGGTAAATAACACTGCAAGAACATAGAGGGGGGGTACATATATATTCTTTCAAATTAGTGTTTCGGGTTTTTTATGATATATTCCCAGAAGTAGGATCCCTGGGTGTCCCCTCTTTTAGTCCCACCAGGACTTGGGGGCTGACACAATCCCAGGGAAGCAGGGAGAGCCCTGGACTTTGGTCCATGGCAGTCATCAGTGTTACTGATTTTTCTCTTCTGCTGCAAAAAGTCACTGTCGAGTGCTGGTCCTCCCCTGACAGTCAGGTGGGGCTTCTTGGCTGGGCTCCACAGGGGACCTTAAGGAGTTACATGATAGAAGCAAAAACGGGCTTGACTGGGAAGTTGACAAGTCAGGAATTAGCAAGAGGAGATCCAAGACTCCCACGTTTGGCATCACGGGCGGGGAGGTTCCTGGGCCTGGGAGGCCATGCCCCAGACAGTCCCCAACCCTGCCTGCTCCCCCCTCTATGGGGTGAGAGAGAGGTGCTGTATCAGCTGGAAGCTGGCACGTTGGGTGCGGGCACCAGGCAGCCTCCGCACAGGCGCCCAGCGTTTAGGGGAGCATGAGGAAGGCTGGCTGGCCAGCCCCCGGGGGCCTGAGGACCCCAGCAAGCTCCAGCTCCTGCAGGTGGAGTCCCCTGGTCCCAAGAGAAGCCCTGTGTGGTCAGCCCACTGGGGTGAGGACGGGCTGGATCCCCGTTGATCTGTTGCTCGGCACTCCAGAGAGGTCATTTTCGGACAGCCCTGCCTGTCCTTGCCAAGAAGGAGAATCTGGGGTATTACGGGATATACACTTTGGGTGCCTTCTGAGGTTCCTTAAACTACCTCTTGCTCTTAGCTGATGTCCCTCATACACTTTGGGACACCCTTCTAATTTTGAACTTGGGGAAAACACCACAGGGAGAGGCATAAGGCCTAGCATGCAGAGCAGCCACCGAGAGACCAGGAAACAGAACTCGGAGAGTTAGTTCAGTTCGGGAGAGTTCGTGCCCCGGGGTGGACCTTCGCCATCAGGCAATGGGAGACACGAGTGAGCTGGGCAGATACATTTCCTCTTCTTTCTCTCTCCCCCAGGGTGCAGCTCCTCCTTCAACCCCTGCAGAGAAAGCCTGTAGCCCGCTCTCGAGAGATCCATCCGCGGGGCCGCCTTAAGACTCCTTCTGAAGTGGCCGTCAGCATGGTAACACAATGCACATCTCGCCTCCCATGGCCTTGGCTTTTGCTGCGGCTCCAATTTCCCTCACTGCCACTCTCACTGCTCTGGGCTTGCACGTCCAAGTAGATGTTAGCAGCCCACTCTTTGTGTGAGCCTCCGCTTACAGTCCTGACCGGCTGGACGCGGCATACCGCACCCCCCCCGGCCAAGACGGTGAGCGTACTCCACGCCCACCTGGGTCAGGACTGGCATAGCCAGCGTAGATGTGCCAAGCAGACACCGAGTGAATTATACCATCTCCTCCCCAAACTCTTACAGTAACCCCTGCAGCGTTGATACTACTGTTATCCCCGTCTTACGATAAGGAAACTGAGGCTCAAAGACGGAAAGCCGCTTGTTAGAAGCCACGCAGCAGCAGAGGCGGGCACATGCCCAGGACTCAGTGTATTCTAAAACCAGTCTGGCAAGCACTGCCCCCAGAGCCTCCTATGTAGGCCATGACCTACTTATCCCTGCACCTGAGATGGCAATTGTGCACTGCGTGGCTGGCCCCAGAGGGGTGCTGTAGGGCCTACGCCCCAGCCAGCAGTCTCTGTCCCAGCCAGTGGGGCACCTGGGAAGGGGGCACCGGCAAACCTTGGGATATTTGGGGTGGAGGCATCAGGGAAAAAGAAATGCCAAAGCCTTACCAGCTCCTTTCTCAGCCACTCCAGGGTCTGCCCAAGATCCGGGGCTGGCTCTTCTACTGTTTTCATCTCAGGGTCCTTGGGAGAGACCTCGACGCTGACCTGGTGATGGGCCGGAGGGGCCTGCTGTGGGCTGGAAGCAGGCTCTGGCCAAGTCACCGAGGATGAAGTGAATGAGATCCGGAAGTGGCTCACATTGGAAAATGTAGGTTTTTTTTTTTTTTAAGGGCATCAGTGCTCTGAAGAGAAAAAGGAGGGAGGGTTGGAGGGAGACCACTGGGATATCGATGCCTCAGTGCCTGTGAGTTCCAGAATCCAAGATCTGCCATCAGTAGGATCACAGAGACTGCAAAGCTTTATGTGATACAACAGTAATTGTTATAAGAATAGGTGTCCCCTTCTGAGGACCCTAAGATATATGTACCTATAATCTCTCTCTATAAAATATATATATTATTCATATATAAAAACTCATTTGTTATTTATTATATAATATGTATCATATATAACAATGTATTTTATTTTATTTTATTTTTTTTTTTTAAAGATTTTATTTATTTATTTTCAGAGAGAGGAGAAGGGAGGGAGAAAGAACAATGTATGGTTGCCTCTCACATGGCCCTCACCGGGGACTCGGCCCGCAACCCAGGCATGTGCCCCGACTGGGAATCGAACCGGGACCCTCTGGTTCCCAGCCCGCGCTCAATCCACTGAGCTACACCAGCCGGGCATACAATGTATTTTATATATGCATGTATATAGTCATTCGGGGCAAATACCCCATCTATTCCACCTGTGTCCCCGATCCCCTCCCTCCTTCTGCATCTGTCCATACAGTCTAGATAGAGGGAAACGCTCTCTCTCCAAGTCCCCTTGCTTCTGGGGTGCCCAGGTGTTCCATTTCCAGCAAATGAGACCAAAACAGAAATTTACTGTTTGACCTCTAGGAAAACTTTCACCCAGCTGATAAAAGACAAAAATGTCAGTGATGCTCCCTCTTTGTTCCCACTTTCTTCCCCATCCTCCTGCCTTGAATGTGGATGCAATGCCTGGAGCTACAGTAACTACCTTGCAACCCTGAGACAAGAAAATCGTGCAGGCGTTTGAAACCCCTGCCTCACAGAATCACCGAGAGCATTTGCCTGTTTTCTGAGACAATGAACCTCATTTCAAACTGGGCAAACACAGCCCAACTGACATACCATGTATCCTTCACAACACACTATGAAGTAGAAATGCTTTAATTCTCTCTTTCAACAAGCACTTACTGAGTATAAGCCTTGTGTCAAGTTCTGCTGGAAGCGCCAGGAATATAGCGCAAAATCAGAGACTAATGTTCTGCTTTCCTGCAGCTGGCATCGGAGTAGACAAACAAAAACAATAATCAAATTCATATTATGATGAAAATAAGTAGGACCTAGTCTCATGTAGATTCTTGACAACTTTTTATTTTATCCACATGAGCTGGGAACCCCAAACTAAAATTGACAAAGTGATCCCAGATAAAAAGGTGAGGTGACTCACAAAACGGACGCAAACCATCTTGGAGGGGCTGCCCTCAACCCAGGCTACCAAGCTGCCCACGGATAAAACTTTTCCAAAGAGAAAATTATAAAACACACAAGGAAACAACCCCACCATAAGGCGGAGTCAGCAGACACATTCAACAGCAGGATCAGACCCCTCCTCCCCAAAGTACTTCCAGTGAGGATAACAAAGTATTTTGAAAAGAATTAAAGAATTAAAGTCATATAAGAAGGAATCAAAAACATAAGAATAAAGACACTATTTTAAAAAGGCAAGCTTGAGAGATTGGTGGTTGCCGGAGGTGGGCGGGGTGGGGGGCAAAATAGGTGAGGAGAGCCAAAAGGTACAAACTTGGTTATAAAATAAATCAGTCCCGGGGATGTAACATAGAGCATGACGACCGTGGTCAACAAGGCTGCGCTGCATATTTGAAGTTGCTGAGTGAGCAAATCTCAAAAGTTCCCATCACAAGAAACAAATATCCTGTGACAATGCGCGGTGATGGACGTTACCTAGACTTACTGTGACGGTCATTTTGCAATGCATGCAGATGTCAAATCACTCCGTAGTACACCAGAAACTGATATAGGGTTGCATGTCAAGTATACCTCCATAAAAAGATAGATTTGAAAAAGAAATAAATAGAATTGATAGAAGTACAAATTATAGCAAATGTTTATGAATTAAAGAAAAACGGGCACATTGAGTGTAGCTCTGGAATACAGAGCTGGGTAGTGGGTACAGGACATAGGGAGGCAGATTGGGACTCAGTAGGAGGAAAGCGTTGCTTGGAATTCTTCCAAGCAGTGGGCACTCAGTGCAGTGGGGAAGCACAAGCCAGACGATCAGGGAGGCTGGAGAAGGGGCTTCGCTGCTCAGCAGTGGGGCCTGGGGCTCCTTCCGAGTGTGAGATGGACCGGGCTGCGAGGGGCGTTGGACGGGAAGCCGGGTCACCTGCGTTCTCACCCAGCTCTACCAAACTTTCTACGTGAACTTAGACCTCGTCCGTTCTGTCTTTGGCATCACGAGGCTCAAAAGAGTTACTGAATTGAGTTGTAAGAAACGTCACACCTCTTGCACACGAGGGTTTCCAGCCTGAGATGCACCGACAGCCACACGCAGAGAAAATTCTATATGCAATTTCCCCTGGTCCAGCTGTCATTCTTTTTTTTTTTTTTTTTCAAAATTTCTTTGTTTTTTTTATCCTTACCCAAGGACATTTTTTAAATTGCTTTTTTAGATAGAGAGGATTGGAGAGAATGGAGAGAGGGAGAGAGAGAGAAACATCAATGTGAGAGAGAAACATCGATAGGTTGCCTTCTTATATGCGCCCTGACCAGGGATTGAAACCGCAGCCTGGGCATGTGCCCTGACCCGAAATCAAACCTACAACCTTTCGGTCTACGGCAAGAGTGTCAAACTCATTTTCACCGGGAGCCACGTCAGCCTTGCGGTTGCTTTTAAAGGGCCGAATGTAACTAGGACTGTATAAATGTAACTACTCCTAACAGTGAAGTGAGAGCTCAGTGCTGCCACCGGGTAGAAACAAGGCGCCGGGCCGGATAAAATAAGGTGGAGGGCCTTGTGTTTGCCACCTCTGGTCCACAGGATGACGCTCCAGCCAATGGAGCCTCACCAGCCAGGGCCAGCTGTCACCCTTCAGAACCAAAGAGGATCTGAGAAACTCCTGCCTGCCACATTCACATGCCTTCGGAACACAGGGGCCAGAATGATTTCTTCTCAGCAGGTCACCAGGCTTCGTGTCGCATGACCTTGTAGTTACGGGACAACTGTCTGGACCAGAGATGGGTGTCCCTGCCCCAGGCAGTCATCTAAGTCATCTACGGACTGGGCAGGAGGGAGATCCTCGGCTTGGGGGTGACTGGAGTGCAAGGACTGTGTTCCGGGTGGTGACCACATGATCCAATCAGATCTTCTCTTGGAGAATGTGAATTTGCCACAGATACAGAGGTTGGATTGCCAGAAGAACACTGTGTAAGAAGCCTCTCCAAAGCTCCAGGCTTTCAAACAACCATTTATTTTCACTTTTGAGTTTGTGGGTTGGCGGGGACAGTCTGTGTCAGATTTGAGATCTGCAGATTTAAGCCTCATTCACGGGTCTCTTGTCCTCCTGCTGGAGTCACTGGGCCACGGGGGTGGGGGGCGTGTTCTTCCCTTTGCATTGACAAAGGATGTGACAGCAAGTGGAACACGTGAGAACTCTTAAAGCATACGCTTGTAACTGTCACACTGTCACTTTCACACATACCATTGGGCAAAGTGAGTCACACGGCCCATCCTGAAGTCAAGGGGCAGGGATGTCCATCCCCCCTAGGAAGAGGCCATGCCAAGTTTGTGCAGTTGGGGAGGGGTGAAGGAGTGAAGCAACAATCCTGCACTAGGAAGGAAGTTAGTTCAGAAATGGGGCCACGGGCCTGGAGGGGCCCAGAGGGAAGACGGCAAGTAGGAATCAGCAGGTGGCGGGAGCTGGTGACAGGAAGTATGGCCGGGTGGCAGTGGCAGAAGACCAGGAAAGAACTAGCGACTTGAAGGATCAGGCAGGACAACCAACATTTATTTATCTCCGTCTCCAGACCAGGTGTCATGCTACGCCCTTGCCATATATAACTTCCTTTCCTCTTCAAAACTGTGTGGCTGCAATTCCCAGACCATGTGCCAAGGCACCCGGAGACATGGTAGAATTCTCACAGAGGCACCGCAAAATATTTTAAAATTTCGAGGGAAACACAATCACATCTGTTGGGTACTGTGCAAACTACAATTATTAAGTTGTTTAAAACTAATTGCTTAATAAATAACTGTTAAGTATTTCTTTGGGCCTGGTGCACTGTGAAAAATAATCACTGAGATGCTGAGGGCGCTGCGAGCTGAGACAGTTTAGGAACCTCTGGCTACGAGGGAGGGGCTACAATTGTTATTTGCGTTGTACGGTTGATTCCAGACAGATCCTGGAAGTAGCCCCCCCCTTTTTTTTAAGATTTTTTTTAAATTTATTTATTTTTAGAGAGAGGAGAAGGGAGGGAGAAAGAGAGGGAGAAAGAGCAATGTGTGGTTGCCTCTCACATGGCCCTCACTGGGGAGCTGGCCTGCAACCCAGGCATGTGCCCCGACTGGGAATCGAACTGGGACCCTCTGGTTCCCAGCCCGCGCTCAATCCACTGAGCTACACCAGCCGGGCAGTAGCCCCTTTTCATAGACAAGGAAACTGCCACTGAAAGAGGCACAGGTTTTCCTAGGATCTCCCCCGCAGGTGAGCAACAGGCTGGAATTCAAATCTGTCCCCCTGACCTGTATGGGAGGTCTTGCCTATTGTCCTGAAGTGATGGAGAGCCAAGCAGGGCCAAAGCCAGGCCACCCGTGCCCTCCTGGGCAGGCCCGGTGGGTTCCCTGCCCGGCACAGCAATGGAGTTGATAGGAGTGCGTGGCCGTTACAGTCTGGTGGTCTGTCCTTGGCCTCCAGCGCTGACACCTTCTTCTCCTGGAAACCCAGTTCTCGCGATTAACTTGTTTTGATACACTTTCATTTATTCTTTTAATCCAACTCTTAGGATTCTGTCTCAGAGCACATTTTACTTCACAGGCTCAGAAAGGCTTGGCACGTAGGAATAAAGGAAAGTGGAGCTGGGGGCCTAAAAGGGTAGGAACTTGAACTCTGAGGAAGGATAAATGTCTTCACCAAATACAAAAACATTCATTGTCCACAGGCAGCTAATAATATGGCTTCTGTGCGTCAGGCCCCGCATTGGCTGCTGGGAGCATAGTGGTGAGCAAGAAAGACCTTAAACCTTATACCTGAGAGGATCCATTAACAGTTGAGTGGTTCGAAAATGGTACTTTATACCATAAGCCCATCACATATTAGAATGAATACATGAATGAATGTATTTGCAAATGAAGAAACTATGGCTCAGGCAGAGACACGAGTTGCCCAAGCAGTTCAGCAGTTGTGACAAAAATAGGTTGTCCTTTCACATCGCTTCTCCTAGTTACTCATGGCAAAAGACTACATTCCCAGAATCCCTGGCAGGTAAATGCGGCCAAGTGATTAAATGGGATCTGAACGGAAGTGATTTGTGCAAATTCTGGGTTGTGCCCTTAAAAGGAAGGGGGAGGGCTCCTGTCTCTTCCCCCGTGCTGCTGACTGCCAGGCGGCCCCAAGGGCTGGCGGTGGCTCAGCCACTGTGGACCGCAAAGGGGAGGGTGGCAGAGCAACGGGACAGAAGGAACCCAGGTCTCTGGTGACTGGTGAAACCACCATGCCAGACTTAACTGCCAAGTACACTTTGACATGAGAGAGAATTAAGTTCTGTTCTATTAAAAACACTGTCTTGGTCTTTGCTTCAATAGAGGAGTCAAACCCATGTCCCTAAGGGCAGCAGCAGAGCTGGCAGCGGCTGTCAGGTCCCTCCATCGCCTCCACTCAGGCCCTTTCTATCCTCCTCCCACCTCTACATTCTATTTCCTTCCAAGTGTTTTCTTGTTCATGACCTCATCTGCTCCTCACAACAGCCCTGCGAAGTTCATAGCAGAGGGAGGACTTCCGTGATGCTCACAGGGCAGACAGCAAACCCGAGATGCAGAAGGTGTAGGTGACCTGCCCTGAGGTCATCCCCATCTCGGGAATGGGGCAAGTGGACTCAGTGACGTCACTTAGCTCTGCCTCCGTTTCTGACTCCCACCCTGGACACCCTTGGGCTGTCCTCTCCATCACTTAGAAAAACACAAACAAGACAGACATTTAGCAGAGAGCAGCTTCTACATGTTAGAGCCCCCAACCCTCCCATCCGCCCTTCCTCCCACGTGAGCACACACCTTCGTGCCAACCAGAGGGGGCGTGGGGATGGAGGGCAGTCGGCTTGGGGGCCTAGCATTGCCTCTCCTCCTGAGGCTGTTTCTTCCCGTTGGCCTGGACAAGCAAGGCCGGTAAGCCAATCATTAATCTCCTGCCCATGTCCTGTTCCTGTGCACTCACGGGGCCTGAGCACATGCTCTGCACGCCTGTGTTCTCTAGAAAATGCTGCTGGGGCCCCATCCATACCCCTCGACACGCACCTTCTTCACAGGTGCCCAAGGGTTTTTGCTGCAAAGCACACCTGACTCCCTGCTTAAGGAACACTCTGGAAACAGCCCTTAACAGTGACAATTAGGTGCTGGTGGATAAATACCTCCCTTCCCTTGGCTCCTGGGCAGGACAATTCTCAGTCCAGTAGGACTGAGCTCTAGTTGTCCACTGTGGTCACATGCTTATCGACGCCCCTGCAGAGCATGGGGACCTTCCCCTTCCTGTCTCACTTCCCCACTACTATGCTTTGCTTCCGGGGACTACCTTCCACATATGCCCTCAAATTCTTGTCTCAGATCTAATTGGGGGACCTCAACCCATGATGTGTCCTATCCACGTGTGCCCTGTACACGAGTCCAGTGTACCTCTTTAAGAGCGCACCTGTGCTGGACATGAGTGTCCTATAAATGGGTATCCCAGCCCTTCTGTTCTGTACACAGGTGCCCTGTGGACATATATCCCCCACACACCTGTCCCATGCCCGAGCAACGCGGTCCTATGTCTGTGAGTCAGGGAAGGACAGCCTCCGACCCTGACGAGGTGGTGGAGACCCTGGTGGGGCAGAATGGGATGGAGGGAAGAGTGTCCCTTGGCAAGTTGCCTGATTGATTTGAACCACAATTCCTTCTCCAGGTAAACTCCAAGTTAGCCAGCTGCCAGAGCTGGGCTGAGGAACCAGGTGACAGAACACAGGTGAAGCCCAGCAAGGGACCGGACCACAGAAGGTGCTCCACCAAGGCCCCTCCTCCTCTCTTCCTGGGCTAATCCTCTCCCAAGGGAATGGCTGAAATCCAGCTAACCCAGTACTGCCAGCGTACCAGGCTCTGCGCTGGCCTGGGGTGTAGGGGACCCGAATGAGAGAAGACACGGTCTCTGTCCTCATGGAACTCCGGCTGGAGGCGCTTGCTCTTCCAGAGGCTGGGAATGCGGATCTTAATCTCCCTCCTTTTTGTTTATAGGACAGGGAAAGATCTCGGCACCCAGGATTTTCACTCCCCAAGGCTGGGAGCTTCAGAGAGACCGGGTGGAGAGGACGGGAATGTCAGCCTAGCTGGCTAAAGACGGGCGAGCGTGTGGGCACGTGTGGTCACTCCCTCCAGGGCCTGGACATGGCCACCACTTCACTTCCTCAAATCCCTGAACTCAGTCCCATTACCACGATGTCAGAGCCATGCCATAAAAGCTTCAGGGCTCCAGGAAACCAGATGAGCCAGGCTGGTGCAACAATAAAACAAGTAAAGAAACTCAGGTACCAGATTCAGCAAGGTGCTCAGAGATGACGAAACTGGATGGGGTAGGGGAGACGAGGCTTGTGGCTGAGCAGCCCGGGGACTCTAGGTCTCTCTGAAGTCTCCCAACGAATCCGGAAGTCAGGGGTCCTTGGTTCCGCTTATACTAACCCTCAGTGTGGTCACCGGACAATTTCTTCTCTCCTGACAGTTGGTTTTCCCAAATGTAAAACTGGGGATAGTATTAATGATCGGGATTTTTGCACGTGCTTTGGAAATCACAATAGCACCCAGTAGAGTGGTTACGGGTCCTGAACTGGGGGCTGGATTTGAATCCTGGATCTGCGGTATGCCAGCTGTGTGACCTCGGGCAAGTTATTAACCACTCTGTGCCTGTGTTTTCTCATTATAAAGTGGGGATAATAACAGCACCTGCATGATAAGGCGGCTAGATGATCAAGTGAGTTGGTGTTTGTAAAGCAGTTAGAACAGAGCCTGGCATACGGGGGTGGGGGGAGGGGGCTGCATAAGTGATGGGCCACTAACGCAACACACAAGTAGTTCATTACTATTGCTTCATCTCTGAGCCTGTGCTGTTCCCTCTCCAGGAATACTTTTCCTTTCTCCCTCTTCCTTCGCCTAGAGAAATCTCGACCTTACCAAGGCTGTTCCTTCACATCACCCTCTGGACACACGGCAGGCTGTCTTCAGTTTTCTGCCTGAACACAGGGGGTCAGATGTGGTCCATATTTTTCAAACTTCAGCTACTCACACATTCCTCCGCAGTTTGTGCCTGCCCTCTCCGCTTTGATTTACTTATATTTGCCTTTAAACCGATCCTGTTCGAGAGTAATCATTTTTTACTGAGTGACAGAAAATCTGAAGTAATAGTTGCTTATACAAGATAGGAGTTTATTTGTCTAACAAAGAGAAGTATGGGGAACTATCCCAGGTTGGTGTTTCCATGTTGATCCCCATCCTGACATCCTTCCACCTCATGGCCCAAGATGGCTGCCCCAGTGTCCACCATCAGGTCTGCATCCAGACAGCAGGATGACTCGAGGGGAGAAGGAAGGCATATACCTTCCGTTAGAACACATAATACATGTTGCCCACACCACCTTCTATGATATTCTAACAGCTTGTTGTCCACTTGGTCCTACCTAACTGCAAGGGAGCCTGGGAAATGGGATTCTTACCTTGAGTGCACCGTACTAGCTATCGATCAAGGATCATATCCCAGTGGAAGCAAGGGAGCGTGGATACAGGGAGAAACCAGCAGATTACACATTGTCCCAACTTTATATAGACATACATTTTCTCTGTTTTATGATTGTTTATGCTGTGACAGTGGTCCTATTTTTCCCCTTTCACCCGCCTCCACCCAACCTGCCCCCACTTCCAACAGTCAGTCCCCACACCGCTGTCCATGTCCAGGCTCCTTCACATACGCTCTCCGACTAATCCCTTCACCATCTCTCAAACAGCCCCCACCTCCCTCCGCCCTTCTTACTGCTGTCAGCCTTATATAGACATATTTTTCCCATCTTCACTCTAAGTAATGCTGTCCGTGACATCTTGTTTCATGAGCTAGTTACGGTTTTCTAAAACACATTAAGAATGCCCGGCTGTTAAAGTGGATACGCATACACACACGAGCGCGTGTAGTTACAATGCCAACAGCGGTAGACTGTCACAGCCCCCAGTGATCCACGCCTCTCTGTGTTCGTGCCCCACGCACACCCTTTCCCCTGACTCTGGGCTGGTCTCCGACCTGCACGAAGCCAACAGAACACAGCAGAAGCGGCCCGTGTCTGTTCTAACCCTTAGCTTTAAGAAGCTCCAATAGCATCTGCTTTTGTAGTCTTGGCGAAGTTGCGTACCACAGAAAACTTTACCTTGAGACCAGCATTGGGTGAGGAAGCCCAAGTGAACCACCTGGAGAGAAGAGAAAGAGAACAGCCCTGCTGACAGTGAGAACTAAGTCCCCAGACGCACGGCTAAGTCTGGGGCCTTTCCAGGCAGCTCCTAGGTGTTCTCGCCACCCTGGCTGACACCAAGGAGAGCAGAATTAAGCTGCCCTCCCCTCCCCCCAGATGCAGCCCAAACTAAAAAAGTGAGCAAATCAATAATGACTTTCTTTTAAGCTGCTAAGTTTAGGGGTAATTTGTAATGTAGCAATACATAACCAAAGTACATTTTATCTATATAACACCTAAAATCATGTTACATACCACTAGCCTTTGGAACATTCTGGATTAAGTGATGCTCTGAGGTTCTACGAAAGGTCTCCGGTCTCCGTTCTCTCTCGCAGGCCCACACGTCGCACAGGCACGTCACTGCCGTGCGTTGGCCGAGGACGGATCGCACGCCAACATGACCACAGTAACTTCCCGAATGGCCTCTGCTTCCACTCTCGATCCCTGGGAGCAGTCAGAAGGAGAATGTTTTCAAAATGCAAATCTCTCTCCTGCTCCTCACCCACCGCAACGTCCACAAAGGTCTTAGGTTCAGCTACACCCTCAGACTCCACAGATGACCCTAAGCCACCCCTGGCATGGACGCACTCTGCAGGACACGGGACAGGCCCCCCGCTTGCTAGCAGGGCACTCAGCGAGCGCTTGCATCGGGCACTCCTCTCTCAGTGGCGCTCCTCGCGGCCCTCGGGCAGAACAGTGTCCTGCAGGGGCAAGGCAACCGAGTCCCCATCCGGTGGGCACAGGGGCCACCCTGCCTTAAAAGTTTCATGTCTCACGGAGCCAGTACCTGTGAGCAGCCCAGTTCTAAGTCACCGTGCTCATGAAGCCCAAAGTGCGATTTCCCACCATGTCTTTAGTATTCCTCTCGGCCCAGGTGCAACTAACCAATCAGAGGTCTTTTTTTTTTTTTTAAATACCTTCATTTTTTTCAGAACAATTTTTTTTAATTTTTTTTAAAGATTTTATTTATTTATTTTTAGAGAGAGGAGAAGGGAGGGAGACAGAGAGGGAGAGAAACAGCAATGTATGGTTGCCTCTCACATGGCCCTCGTAGGGGACCCGGCCGGCAACCCAGGCATGTGCCAGGCCTGACTGGGAATCGAACCGGGACCGTCTGGTTCCCAGCCCGTGCTCAATCCACTGAGCTACACCAGCCAGGGCTTTTTTCAGAACAATTTTAAATTACAGAAAACTTGGGAAGATCGTACAGAGAGTTCTCATATACCCCACACTCAGTTTCCTCTATTATTAACATGATACGCTTGTTACAGTTAATAAACACTGAAACATTATTAGCTAAGGGCCTTTATTCAGATTTTGTTAGTATTTACCTAATGCCCTTTTTCTGTTCCAGGATTATATTGAGGACAAGATACTGAACTTAGTTCTCACATCTCTTTAGGCTCCTCTTGGCCAACGGCTTCTCAGAGGTTCCTTGTTTTTTATTTTTTTGTTTTGGGATGACCTTGATAGTTTTGACAGGTGTTGCTCAAGTATTTTTTTTAAAAAGTCCCTCAGTTGGGTTTTGTCTACATTCATCTCACGGACAGATGACGGATATGGGTTTGGGGAGGAAGACCCAGGGGGAAATTGCCTTTCCCATCACATCATATCCAGGGTGCAGACTACCAACACGATTTGACTGTTGATGTTGACCTTGATCACCTGCCTAAGGTAACCAGGTTTGTCAGTTTCTCCCCTGGACAGTTACCCTGCCCCCCGCCCATCCCACCTCCCTTTCATGCTGTACTCTCTGAAGGGCACTACGTTCAGCCCATGCTTAAAAACTGGGAGTTATGTTCCCTCTCCTTGAGGATGGAGTATCTACATATTTGGAATTCTGTGGGAGATTTATCTTTTCTCCCCATTTCTTTTTCACTGATCATACTTTAGGTGACGACCCAATATTCCTTTATTTATTTTGTTGATCGAATTTTTCCAGGTTTGGCCATGGGGGGCTCTTTCAGTTGGCCCCTATGCCCTTGGACATACCTCGACCTGGGTGTGTGTGTGGTGTGTTTGTTTATTGCAGCACTTCCTTACTTTCTGGCACTACGTGATGCTCCAGGCTCATCTTGTATACGTCCTGCCCCGGTCCTAGAATCAGCCATTTCTCCGTAGTTCCGTTGATTGGAGAACGGTATTAGAAACCAAGGTCTGGGTACTTGATGTGCTCATTGTCATGCAGTATCATTGCTTCTAGCACCTCTTTGCTGAAAGGGAAAGGAAATCTATGCGTGTGTACTAACCCGAGTGTATGTATGTATCTATAAATATTTTTATATGGAATCACCTCCCTCTATATTAAGCGAAGCATGAATTCATACTGATATCTCCAATTCTAAACCATTACCACATGGATCATTCTAGCCTCCTCCTTAGGGGTCATTTTTACCACAGCAATGTTGCCCTAGTAACATAGTGGACACATGTTTATCTGTTTCCAAGGAAACAGTGTGAGACAGTTAACTAAAGGTATAATTCTCACACAAAAGAGGGAAAGATTTTAACCCTTTGCTCTCACTGATCAGTGGCTACTCACTGCTCTGAGGACAAAGCAGGACCAGAGCCAGGTGATCTGGAGGTACCACCTAGGCGGCAGTTGCAAAAATCAGAGCTCCAGCCCTGACCGGTGTGGCTCAGTTGGTTGGGCATTGTCCCACAAGGCAAAGTCGCCAGTTCGACTCCCAGTCAGGGCACATGCCTGGGTTGCAACTTCATCCTGGTCAGGGTGTGTACTAGAGGCAGCCAATCAGTGTTTCTCACATTGATGTTTCTCACCCTTTCTTTCTCCCTCCCTTCCCTACTCTTTCTACAAATAAAGAAGTAAAATATGTATTTTAAAGATTTTATTTTTATTTTTAGAGAGAGGGGAAGGGAGGGAGACAGAGAGGGAGAGAAACAGCAATGTATGGTTGCCTCTCACATGGCCCTCACTGGGGACCTGGCCTGCAACCCAGGCATGTGCCCTGACTGGGAATCGAACCAGGACCCTTTGGTTCCCAGCCCACACTCAATCCACTGAGCTACCCCAGCCAGGGCAGAAATAAAATATTTTTAAAAAAACCAGGGCTCCAGATGAGCGGATAAGCTCTTTCCTGCGTGATGCTGATGAGCTGCAGCAAGGCGGAGGGAGAGTGCCAATAATATAATGTATACATTATATATGACCAAACAACCTGATTTAAAAATGGGCAGGAGATCGGAATGAACATCTTTCCAAGAGGACATACAGATGGCCAATAGGTATGTGAAAAGATGCTCTACATCATTCATCATCAGGGAAATGCAAATCAAAACCACACTGAGATGATCACCTCACACTTGTTAAAATCATCAAAAAGACAAGAAATAACAAGTGTTGGTAAGGACGCACACTGTTGGTGGGTATGTAAGCTGATGCAGCCATTATAGAAAATAGGATGGAGATTTCTCAAAAAACTAGAAGTAGAACTACCACATGACCCAGCAGTTTCACTCCTGGGTGTGCCGCAGGAGAAAACAAGACTGGCCGGGAAAGAGATCTGCCCCCCGTGGTCACTGCAACGTTATTCACAGCAGCCAAGACATGCAGACAACCTCAGTGTCCATCAGAGGAGGAGTGGATCATAAAATCGCGGCACAAATACATTGTGTTTGTGGTATACATAATGGAATATTATTCAGCCATGAAAAAGAATAAAATCTTGTCATTGGTGACAACACGTCTGGACTTGGAGAGTATTAGGCTAAGCGAAATAACTCAGATGGAGGAATACAAATACCATACGTTCTGTCCTATATGTGGAATCTATAAATAAATAAATAAATCCCAGGTCATAGATACAGAAAACATATTGGTGATTGTCAGAGGCGGGGGGTGGGGAGAAATGGAGTGAACTGTTGTTGTTTTTTTAGTTTAAATAACCTGAAAAATGCAAAACAAAGCAAAAAAAAATTTTGGCAGGCTATTCCTAGTGGAAAGGAGAGTTTTGAGGTCAGCCATGAGTGGGAAATGCATGGTTGATGAGGCTAAAATAGGTTTCTTCACAGGAAGACTCCTCAGAGCCTCTAAGGCCAATATGCATTGCAAATCTCCAACGGGGGAACAAATTATTCAGCATTTCTCAAATTCACTTGACCACCAAACTCATGTTTTTCAAAGTTCCCTTCCCTACATATGGACGTCACAGATGAAGTCTACAAGGCAGTTCCTGTCTTTCCTTCAAGGAGGACGTGGTCTTGCTGGGGAAGCAAAGCTGGTAAAGTCCATGTGCACGAGGCGATGGTTGGCTACATGGCCCAGTGGGATCCAAGGTAAAACGGTCAGGGAAGGAGGATCAGTGTGGTTTGAGACGCCTGGAGCTGAGATAGTAGGACGGGTATAATTCAAGCTGGGGTTTGAATAAACAGGGCAAAGGAAAAGGGGGGGTTGGCAATCTCAAACAGAGGAATGAGTGAGCGAGGAAATGGGTGGGCGGCCTTGCCTAAAGCGGACTTTTCATCTGTTCAGATAGACCACCCGAGGGGGTTTTACCGGACAATCCACACACCCTTGAAATTATCAACTACATTTTCAATGTCTTCTTTTTAAGCTCAAGTCTAGTAATTCATTTTGGACTAGCTTTTCTTAGGAGAAAATAATGTCCATGACAAACAGGTCGAACGCGTATCAAGAGAGGCTCCGGTGGTACCTCAGACAGCTGGAAGGCGTGCTGTTCTCCCACACAGCTACACTTCCGCACCCACAGCTCCCAACCCCCAAAGCTCCGAACACCTAAAGTTCTTCCTCCCAACTCATTTCGTGGCAACACCTTTTCTAACTGATAAGAAGCTACTTACATTCTTTATCTACCCCCTTACCTTGAATATCCATTCACGTTGGAATGCTACCCTGGACCTACTGGAGTGCTCTATAAATTGCAGAGTACCCATCATGCCATCTCTAACAAGAGACCGTGGACCCATACTTCTTATTTGTTCCCTAGGTTTATGCCGTAGGTGAAAAAAAGTGTTTGCTATGTACCACAGCCTATGGGTGATTCTGATTTAAAGGGGGAAAAATAGGTGCTCAGTAAATAGTTGCTTATTTTCTCCATTCTCCAGTAAATAGTCATCGAAGGCCTCCTACGAACTGGCTCCTTTTCCAGTCTCCAGGGTCACAGCAGAGAAGGAAACAGGCAAAGCCTCTGCCTTCCTGCAGTCATTTTTAGTGGGAGTGACACCTCCCAGCAAGGAGTTGAAGGAAGTAAGAGACTGAACTCCCGGGATCTAGGAAGAGGAGCGTCCCAGGCAGAGGGAAGCGCACAGGCAGTGGCTGAGGCAGGACTGTGCACGACTGGAGGGTGGGGCGGGGGTGGGGTGGACGGGGGACTGCCAGTGCTTCATAGGGAGCATCTCGTCTAATCCCAAAACGCTCACCAAGTCCACTTCGCAGGTGAGCAGACTGAGCTCTGAGAGGGGAGCCTTTTGCACGGGGCCACACAGCTGTGAGCGGCAGAGCTGGGACTCGCTCCCAAGTCTGTGCCACAGCTAGTGGCACCTGCGAAGCCCCTAACAACAGGCCAGGCCTCTGGAAGGCAAGAAGAGACCGCAGCCCTCCCAACCCTGAAGGTACTGCCTGGGTTTTGTCTCCTCGAAGGACCAGCCTACCAGCCTTGTGGCTTCAGAGTGACCTCTGCTCTCCTGGTGGTTGAGGACTGCCCAAGCCTTTGGAGCAGGGCAGGTCCAATAAGGTGGTTTAAGGTGGCTTGAGGTGCCAGGACAGGGCCCCTCCTCTGCATATCCTGCCAGATGGCTGACCTCCTCTCAAAGCCCTAGGAGCCTGCATTTTCACGATCCCATCAGCAGGGGCGAACCTGGGGCTCCCAGAAGCAAGAGGACTTACCTGAGGCCACACCAGTGGCCACCGAGTCGTCCCAGGAACCCATGATCTTCAGACCAAACTTCTCTTTGGACTTGGCCGAGGCCCCAAAAGGGGAGTGTCTCTTTAACTCTTGCGCTCTGGACACCTTACTTGATTCACCTTGATCCGGGACCTGTAAAGGAAAGAAGCAGAGTGAAAGTCACGCCTACTCACCGCCTGTTCGCCCACACCCACCGCGCAGGGCTCCAGGGGACCGAGAGGGCACCCCTCTTGGGCCGTGCACTCACGGTCCCACCGAGAAACAACGGGGGAAAGGGTGGGGGCGGGGCTGGTGAATAGGCGGCGTTCGTCAAGTGCTCTCTTTCAGCCTTCAGGTGGCGCCCTTGAGCCACGGAACCTCCCGAGTCCGTGAAGACCGTCCAGACCTAAGGACCTGGGACCTACCTGGGGGCCCTGTGCGTCGGGCGAGGGCGGGGAGGGCTGGGGCGGGAAGGCAGCGTCAGAGCTTGGCGCAGTCCGGAGTCTCCGGCGGTGGAGACTAGCAAGCAGCGGGGGAGGGGTCTTCTCCAGCACACACCCCCAACGCCTCGCCCTTGGGCCCGGCAACTCGCGCTCGAAGCTGCAGTTTCCCCGGCCGCAGATCAGCCCTAAGAGAGCGGGAGAAGGATGGAGCGATGGCCCCCCACCCTTACCCCAGTCTGTTACCCGCCTCCCAGTCCCTCCCCGCGCTAACTCTCCGGGCGCCCTCGCCGGCTGCGGGCGGAGCTCGATCCGCGGCGCTCGGAGATCCCCGGCTCCCGCCCCTTCCCTCGTCCCTCCTCCCCGGAGCCCCCAAGCGGCCCCGGCCGACGCCGGGTAGCCCCGCGTGGCACGAGCAGGTACGTGCGCCTCGGCAGCCGCTCTGCGCGGGGCCGGGAAGGGGGCGGGAGCTGGGGAAGGAGAGGCGGCGGCGGCCGGGCCCGCGCCCTCCCGGGCTGCGCCGCAGCGGAGACACCGGCGGGCGGCGCCGGCTGCAGGGAAGCGGGTGGGCGCCGGTGAGGACGCGCCCTCGCCACGTCCGCCGGCCTCCCGGCGCTGAGCTGCCCGCGTGGGGAGGCCGGGAGGGAGGCCCGGCACAGGTACCCACGAGGAGAGAGGACTGCGGGGGTGGCGGGAGGCGGAGGCCCGAGGCGGGGAGGGGCTACCACCGCGAGCTAGTCTGACCTCGCGGCCCGGCCGAAGGACATGCGGCGAGGGCACCCGGGCGCACGCCGGTCCTCGCGGAGCCTGGCCTCTCAGGGCCGCCTGGCCACCTTGCTACTGGCGTCGCCCGGCCGGGTCCAGGCTGACCCGGCCCGCCCGCGTTCGTGGTCAAGGGCAGAACCAGGGGGTGTGAGCGCCGGGCGGGCTGGCGCGCGGGTGCGGCGGGCGGCCGGGTGTTGGCGCTTCCTGCGCGGAACTTTGGGTATAACAGCGTGGACCTGCGTGCGCGTGTGTGCGCGCCCCAAGGCTTTGTGTACAACTCGTGCGTATATCTGCCGGTGGGGTTTTGCGAAGCTTCACCCACGCCCGCTGTGCGTCTGTCTTCCCGCGTGTTAGTGCGCGCTGGTGGGTGAGGTGCTGGGCCCGGGTGGGTCTTGGTTGGTCTGGCTTAGATCTTAGCAGTCCTGGGGGCAGGTAACTGTCTGTGTGACCAACTCTATCCCTTCTGGGTGTGGATACCGGCGTGGCCCGCTGATCTGCAGGTCATGCTGCGTGGCTTCCTATGCCTGTGGGTGCTGCGTGTAGAAACGGCCCCGGGGTGGGGGAGGCAATGTAGGACTGGGGTGTGCCTTTCGGGTCCTGTTGAACTGCAGGTGAAACTGGAGTGTCACAGGTACAGTCGCGGGGTGTAAGCTGTGGACTCCAGCATCCTTGTTACTTTGTTTCTCCGTGTGTTTTGGGTAAGTGACTGGGTGTGCCTGTGTAACTGTGGGTATTCGGAGCCTGTGTGTGAGACAGGGCAGCCCTGGATGAGAGGGTGTCTCCTTTCTCTCTGCCCTCTTCCTTACTCTGGCATCCTGAGGAAAAAGTTTTGGGTTCCTGCCGGTGAAAGAGAGCCCCGCTGTCAGAATTTGGGTGCCCTGGTTTCCTTTGGAAGACCGAGGCTCAGCCTGTGGAACTAGGCAGGTGGCTCCTGGGCTGCTCCAGGAGCTGAGTTCTCTGGAGAGTGCTGCAAACCTGGGGGTGGGGTCGGGGGAGTGGGCGCATCTGGACACCCATGAGCAGGTGCTGTCACCGCCAGTTCCTGTTAGTGACTGGGCAGGAAAATGCTTTTGGTGCCACGAGTAGAAAAGTCAAACAACATAGCTCTCCCTTTGATGGACTGGGAGTGGGAGCAGTCTGGGCAGGGCCTGGTCCTGAGTCAGCCTCCCCCGCCCCTTGCGTGGGAGTGCTTGTCTGCCCCGGCAAGTTGCCAAGCCACTCCTGGGGGCTGCCTGTGAGCTAAGCCCTGTGCAGGGGGCTGGGGACCCAGATGGAGTTCGCACGTACCCCTGCTCTCAAGCTGCTCACAGTGGCTTTAAACAGTGGGACAAAGTAGAGAGTCTAGCGTAAGGGCTGGAGGGAGGGCGGAGCAACGCCCCTGGTGCAGATATGGGTGGGTTTGCAGGCTGGTGGGTGGCAATGGCCCTTAGGGAACCGGCGTTCACCTTCCTGTGCCCACATGCATGCCAGGGGGTCCTGGCCACGCTTTGTCGAATGGATATAGTGATTCCCGCTCTCTGGGCTGGCGAGGGTCATAGGAGACACTCGCGAGGAAGTGCCCGCTGTAGGGTGCCACAGGGAGTGTAGGTGCTCAGTAAACATTTATTAACTTGGGACTCAGGAAAGAGGGACATGGGGACAGAAATGGGCTGGGAGTGGAAACGGGCGTTGCACTCAGATGACAGACCCGGTGTGTGCTGAGAGGGGGTGTCCCGAGCAAGTCTGTGTCGGAAAAAAGATCAGAAAGATCAAAATAGGTGCCTCCCTGCACTGAGGCTCTTTGAATTTCATTCATTCATTTCATTTCATTTTTCACTTCATTAATTTACGCATAGTCTCTCTCTCTCTCTCTCTCTCTCTCTCACACACACACACACACACACACTGCACGGAACCACAATGCACTGGAAAATAAACTCAGGCATGAGAGTGTAGAGAGATATGGAGAATTGTGTGTGTGTGTGTGTGTATGTGTGTGTAGACACACCAGAGCTTGTGAGCCACTCTGCATCTGGGGGTTCTGTGTGGAGAGTGGGCCTTGGATCTGTGTGCCTGGGGCCCTGGGTGTGTGTGTTCCCGGGACATCGGTGTGTATGGGGAACAGAGGAGTTCTGCTGCCAGACTAGGAATTTGACGTGCCAGGGAGGGAAGGGGCTGCAATGGGACCTGTGGGGCACAGCTCTGGACCTGCCCGTAGCAGGACTCCATCCTCGAGTTCAGCTAAGTGTGTTGTAGGGAATGGGGCCTGGGGTGGCGAGGTGCCTCTATTTTGTAAGGGAAGCCGGGAATGCAAAGCTTAAAGTGTAAAATATTTTGCTTTATGTATATATGTATGTGTGTATATATATATTTATGATATATATACCACCAAAAACAAATGAACAGACCAGAAACAAACAGACTTCTGTGAGCCAAAGGCGGCGCATGGGCTGCGAACTGGTGCCTCTGGCGGGAATGCACGTGTGCTGTGTGTTCAGGTGCTGGGTGGGCCGTCTCCTCTCTGAGCAGAGTGCCCCCTTTCCCCTCCCATCCCATCTCCCCGTCTGTAGTCCTCATCCAGGTTCGCCTTCCCTGCCCCGCCCCCCAGTCTTCTACTTACATGAAGGCATTTGACTTTGACCTCAGTCTGGCTCTCCAACACACCCCTTCCTCTCAGTCTCCGTCCATGCCGCCCTGGTCACATCAGATTCCTCCCCGGACCCCTGGCCTCCGCACAACAGCCGGAGAGAGCGTTCTGAGATTAGGCAGCAGTCAGCACTCCCTGCCCCAGCACTCACCTCCCTGGCTCCTTGGCCTGGCCGCCACGTTCTTTGAGAGTTGGTCCCAGGTGACCTGAGGTACCCGGTCCCCCTGTCCAGAATGCCCGCATCCACTCTTTCTGCTGCGTTCCCACTCACCGTCTTAGGTCTGGTTCAGATGCCACCACCTCCCAGAACCGTCCCTGACTGTCTCCTCTTCGTTCCCACACCACCTCCACCATCTTGCCGCCCCGCCACCCGGCAGTCACCCTCACCGCGTCACCAGAGTGTGCATTAACTGAACCAGCTGGGGACTTCCATGCATTGTTTTATGAAATCCTCACATCATCCCAATGAGGGAGGGATTTTGCTTATTCCCATTTAACACATAAGGAAATTGAGTGTGGAGTGGTTGCATCACTTGCCCACGCTCAAGTGGGGAAGCTGGGACTTGAGCCTGGTACCTACTGTGTTGAAGTTCCCTCCCTCATAATAATAACTCATTGCTGGTACTTCCTGAGCACTTACTGTTATTAGTGCTTTATGCAGTTCATCTCAATCTCTACATCAGCCTGTTATGTAGGGAGTGGTAGCAGTAATGTCATGTAGTAGATGGGGAAACTGAGGCCCAGAGAGGATATGTGAATGGCCCACAGCCACATGCCCGCCAGGGGTGGAGCAGGATCCTAGCACACACTGGCTCACACTGCTGTCTTTGTGTTCTTCCCCACTCCCACCCCTCTGTCTGGCCGGCTCCTCCAGGCAGGAGCAATGCCTGCCTCATCTGCACACTGCTCGGGGCCCAGTGTGCTGTCCAACGCCAGCAGGACCTTGGGAGAGGTTCCCTAAATTCGACTGACTTTCTGTTTTCTCTTCCAGCTGCCAAGGGGCCAAGGGATGAGCTGGGGCCCTCCTTCCCAATGGCATCCCCCCCTGGGCTGGAACTGAAGACACTGGGCAACGGTCCGCAGACCCCAAGGAGACCAGCTCCTCTAGGCCTCAGGCCCCCACCCAGGGAGGGTGTGGAGAATGCCTGCTTCTCCTCGGAGGAGCATGAGACCCATTTCCAGAACCCCGGGGACATCAGACCGGGCAGCTCCCCCAGCCCCCCCGGGGGTGTCCTCTCAAGGCCCCGATCCCAGCGGGATGATCTGTCCCTGCACTCAGAAGAGGGGCCAGGCCTGGAGCCTGTGAGCCGTCCTGTGGATTACGGCTTTGTCTCTGCTCTGGTTTTCCTGGTGAGTGGGATCCTCCTGGTGGTGACAGCGTACGCCATTCCCCGGGAGGCCCGTGTCAACCCGGACTCCGTAACGGCGCGGGAGATGGAGCGCCTCGAGATGTACTACGCCCGCCTGGGATCCCACCTGGACAAGTGCATCATCGCAGGCCTGGGGCTGCTCACAGTGGGCGGCATGCTCTTGTCAGTGCTGTTGATGATCTCCCTGTGCAAGGGCGAGCTCTACCGCCGGCCCACCTTCGTCCCCGGCAGGGGCTCCAGGAAGACCTACGGCTCCATTAACCTGCGCATGCGACAGCTCAATGGGGACGGGGGCCAGGGCCTGGTGGAGAACGAAGTTGTCCAGGTCTCAGAGGCCAGCCACACCCTGCAGGGGTCTTAAATAAGAGCCCGCCTGATCTAGCTGCTTCAGCTGCAGGGCTGCAAGCCCCCGAAAGCCTTGGGTTTCAGACTGAGCTCCGACAGGGCCCTGGGGAAAGAGTCGTAGGTGCTGGAGGGGAGTCGGGGGCCCGGCTCAGGCTCCGCCACGCAGGGCGGCCCCCTGATCTGTTTTGTAGCTTCAGGTTTTGCATAAGGTTTTGTTTGGAGGGTGGCTTCTGCTGCTAAAAATACAGAAGATCGGGAACTGCTGCCCTGGGAGGATGAGGTTTCTTGGCAATTCTGAGCATTGAGAGCCGTTTGAAAGGCTGCCCGTCCTCTTCTTCATGCCTTGGGGAATTCCGGGATCTCTGTAGTCCTCATCAGCAAAGGATGGGTGTTAGGTGACTTTGGAGGGATCCCTTTGAGCCCTGACATCTAAGGTGGGAGGTAGCTTCACCATGAGGGGAGAGGTCGGCACTGAGGTGACTGTCCCCTCTCCAGACCAGTCCCCCTGACTATAAAAGAGAGGGTTGGATTGGACGATCCCTCGGGCCCTCCAGGTCTGCCCTAGAAATGGGTGCCCAGTATCTGCCTCTGGCCACTCCTTTGAGGGGAAAAGGGTGTTCAGCAGTAGCTCACCATTCTCCATGCCATGTTCTAGCCTGGCCTCAGTGGCCACCGCTGTCAGACAGCCAGCAGCTGGCACTCCTGCTGGAGTTCCCTAGGTCTCCCGGTGATGCCGGGTTAAATCCAAAATTCACTATAGCCTGGTTCTAGTCTTGGGATGAAACTTCCTGCAGTGACTAGATCTTAGCACACATTTCGCAAAGTCAGGCGCACAGTTTTCAGCAACTCCCAGAACAAGAGGGGTCTTTTCTGCAAGGATGGGTGAGGGCTGTGCTGTTTCTATGGACTCGGTGTGGGCCCGCACCCCCCACGCCTCCTCCAGAGTGTGTCTTTTGTGCCCTTTCTTCTGACGGCAGAAAAAACAAAAAATTTTTTTTTTTTTTTTTAGCTCTGAATTTGTAATGTTCCCCTCTCCCTCATTCTTTGCAGCGAAGTGCAGTTCCAGACTATCTGGGGAGAAATCAGGCACATTCGGGGGGGCCTGGAAACTCCAGCCACAGTGATCACGGTGTGTTCCGTTTCTGTTGGGGAGTTTCCAGGCTCCATCCAGACTCTTTTTAAACTACTGGCAGGGAAAGAAAGTGGGTTCCAGGGGGCAAGGAGATACAGGTGTCTGAGGACTGCGGGAGGCATCATCCAGTCTCAATGGCACTAGAAGGCGTTGAGAGTATATGCCTTCTAGACCCTGAAGGGGTCATTTCAGTGAGCCCCCGACTCCATGCAGGTCCTACTCACTCCACCTCAGTTGGCCGTGTGGGCTGTGGATCCTGACTGTCCGTTGGGGTTGGAGGGGCAGGTGGGCAGGGGGCCTGTAGGCTGAAACAGCCCCGATTCAAGCTGTAACCTGAGCTTTCTGTCTGGTGAGTGAAACATCTAGGACAGATCAAATATCTGCTCCTGCTGGCAGGTTTTGCCAGAAGCACAGGGCTGGGGGAAGGCTGGAAGGGACCAGGGCTGCCCGACTTGGCCTGCCAGGTGCTGTTCCTGAGGTCAAAGGGATGTGGTGTGAAAAGAAGAAAGCGTCAGGATCGTGAAAGAGTCACAAGTCAGGGCTTCCGCTGTGGGGTCAGTTTCTCACAGGCTCCGAGAGTGGCACGGGCCGTTCTAGGTAAGCTACAGCGGAATTGAACATGCCAAATGATGAGCTGAGGCCCGTCAAATTCATAATGATAATAAAAATATCCATCCAAGCCATCTGGATTACTGTGATTGGGGCGGGGGGGGACTCATTTGGAAACGAAATCTGTTGAGTGGATGCATCTGGGGCCATCACTTCCTATAGTTTAAATGCAATGAAGTGTATTTAGGGGCTAAGTCAGGAGATCAAGTTCCAGGTTTTCTCTAAGTTGGAGAAACCTACTCTGCATCCTAATGCAGAAACTCCTTTCGAAAACGGGTACAGTGGACTCAGGCAGTCATTACCTTGTCAGTGAATTAAGAAAACTTGGGGGTTGCCAAAAGCGTTTCCCCAGGATTGCAGCTGAAACCCCCGTCAGCGGATGTGAAACACGGTGAGGAAGGAGTCAGGGAAGAGAGTGGTGTAGGGCGCAGAGAACTGTTTTTGCAGGTGTTTTATGGGGGTGGGGGTGGGGTGGTCCCACAGGACTCTGTGGTCTCTGGAACGTGCTTCACCTCCAGGAACTGCCTTTTCCACCATATGTGCTACTAGGGTCACAAATCTTGCTTTTCCTAGTATATTAGAGCAGATATCAATTTGAGAGTTGGGAGAACCCGGGTTTGAATCCAGGCTGTGCTATTTACTGGCTGTGTGACATTAGGTGAGTTACTCTACTTCTCTGGGTCTGTCATTTTCTTGTGGAGTGAGAGGAGTGGAAGCTTGTAAGAGGTAAGATAGAGACCTGCATGGAGTGAGGTCGGTCACAACGACGCCCCCCTTCCCCTCTTCAGCGGGAGAAACCTGGATTAGGCCTAAAGCCTCAGGTCAACTGTCTGCCTCTCCTCTCTCACACCTGGCATCCTACCCATCAGCAGATCTCCGTTGTCTTCAAAATCTGGCCACCGCCCGCCCTCTGCCCCAGTTCATCCTTCACTCTACAGCCAGACGAGTCCTGTTAAAAGGTTGGTTGGGGCAGGTCACTCCTCTGCTCAGTGCCCTCCGAGGGCTCCCCCTCCCTCCAAGCAGAAGCAAAAATTCTTGCCCTGGCCAGAGCGGGGTTTCCGTGCAGGCCCCTCACTTGCTTAGGCCTCTTCCAAGCCTTGCATCAAGTTTTTATTTGTAACTTTGAGTTTTTATAAGCGATAGCCCCCTATATTGTGTGAATTTCGGGTCCCCCCATGCCTGGGTCCACCTGTCGCTAGTGGCCTATAAAACCCTAAGCAATATGGCCCCTGGGTCTCCCTGACCTTGTGTCCCACCCCTTGCCTCTGGGCTTGTTCCGCGCCAGCCACACTAGCATCCTTGCCTTTCTCCTTCAGGGCCTTGGTCCGCTTCATGTGAGAGAGGTGGAGGGGCCTCCTGGTGGCAGAAGACCCCCACTCCCAGCCTTGTCGAGATGTAGCCATATTCCAGCTGGTCTTGGGAGCCATTTGCTGGGTGTAGGAGCCTGGGGATACACCAGCCCGATTCTCCCTGTCTCACAGCCCTTGAGAGCCCAGGCCTGGACCTCAGCACCCCAGGCTCACCTCAGAGGCAGCCCGTGCGTCTCCCAGCTGAGAATGCCTGCTGCCTGGGACTCCACCACCATTGCTCCCTTCCTTGGGAAAAAGCATTACCTTCTCTGAGATTCCCTTTCAAATGTCCTCTTCCTTGCATGTACACACCGACACCTACACACACATGCATACATGCAGGAGCACACCCCTGTACACGCATACACACTCCCAGGCACATACCTTGTGCATGCACACACATGGCCCTCTGACCCAGCTCCGAAGCCAGGGACACATGCTCTTGAAGCAGCTCCAAGTCAGGGCCACCTCTGGGCCATTGATAAGGTGTTCTTTCTCTGGAAGCCACAGGTCTTGCAGGTCCCAGGACGCTAACCTCACAGCAGCAGTTTTTCCTCTCCACACCAAGCTGGTATCTCTGTATCTTTCCTGCTCCCTCACTCCGGGGGAAGGGGAGAGATGTCCGGGGAGCATTTTCTACCTGGAACTCTGTGTGGTCCTGGGCTGGGGACTAGGTGAGCGAGGTCCTTCAGGTCACCCCTTCCCTGTGAGCCTTTGGGCAAATCATTCCACCTCTCTCGTCCTTCCCACTCTGCCTTCTCTGGGGACGGAGGGAATCGGGAAATGCAAGCAGAGGGTTTTCAAAGTTAAGAGCATGTTATCCCATGTCTGGAGAGCTCTGGAGGGACACGAAGAGGTGGGAGGGAGGGAGGCATTGTGAAGCAGTCACTGGAGGTGGATTTCTGTCTGTGGGTTCTATCTGGGAGGGAAGCGTTACTGACAGAGTCAACGAGGTGCCCTCCAGCTGAGCTTGTTGGTTTCTCTGGCAGAGAGTGGACTCCCCTTGGCGTCCCTGAGGAGGGAAATTTCAGCTAGGGGAAGGAGAAACTTGTTGAGATCTTGCTTGGGTTGGAGTGGCAGGGAGCTCCTTCGCAGTAGAAGTATGTTAGCATTTACTGGTCAGGCGTTGGGAATCTTCAGGGGTAGAGTGTGGTGGAATCGAGTAGGATTTAGTCAAGAGGCTCCCCAAGCTCCCATTCCCCTCCTTTGAGAAAACCCAATGCCCCAGTGGCCAGTCTGGGTACAGGCAGTAGCACCGTAGCACCCCTGGGCATGCTGTATCTTTTCGTCTTGGGCCCGAACACCTTTTCCTCACATCGCTCTTCTTCCTGGGTCAGGCTGTCCATGAGCCGATGGGAGAGCCCAGGAGAACTGAATGGTGCAGAGGGTGGCGGGACTATTGCCTTCCTCCTCCCAGGAGGCCCGGCACTTCTGAGCTTCTCCCTACTCAATCTCAGGTCTGGGGGCAGGCCTGTGATGGACGGGGTCCACTGAGGATCATCCATCGGATAAGACTGCAAAGGCACTAGCTCTGAATCTGATTCCTGGACGCTTGGTGGATGCGGAATGCACCTGAGCCTGTTTCTTCATCTATGAAACGGGGCTGCTAAGAACAGCACCCCTCCTCAGGGGTGGCAAGCAGTAAATGCGATGATACCTGTAAAGCACTTGGCACAGTGCCTGGCACTTCATAATCCCTCAGCAATGTTAGCTGTTCATGTTCATTCATCCATTCCTCACACCTAACTTGCATTCTTCCCTGGGCATGGCACTGCGGGACTCATGGCCCCTGCCTGGGAGTTGGTCACAGACCATCTAGGGAAGCAGGACAGGGCCTGGGAGGCTGTGTGTATGTTGGCGGGCACAGAGGAGGTACAGGATTATCTGACTGAGTTGGGTTCAGAAAGGCTTTCGTGGAAGGGATGATGTCTACCGGGAATCTTAAACAGCGAGGAAGTATCCAGTGCGGGGAACTGGGGAGCAGGAAGGGCATTCCAGGCAGAGGAACAGCATAAGCAGAGGCTCAGGAGCATAAGACAGCCTGGTGTATGCTGGGGAGAAGCATGCTGGGAGGGAGGACCGCAGGTTCTATGCTGGAGTGTCAAGATGAGGTGTGCTGAAAGGCAGGGGCATCACTGTGGGGGGTTGCATTTTGTCACCTATGGACTGGGGACAACCGTCCTCAACTCATAGGGTTGTTATGAGGACTCGAGTTCATGCCAGCACAGCACGTAGCCCAGGGCCTGGTACGCGCTGAGGTTCACTGTCGGTCATTAGGATTGCTTGCAGATGTGTGTGGCAGGAAGAATCTGATGCCAAATGCATTGTAGGGGTGACACTGGCACTGGGGAGGCCAGTCCACGCGACTGTGGTCTCCAGCTGCAGTCAGACAACTGACCCCAACTTCCAGGACTCCATCCCAGCAGCCTGCCCCCTCTCAGCCTCCGAGCTGCCGAGGTTGAGGTGGCAGCGGCTGCTCCCCTGGGTCTGGGGGAAGGTCAGTGAGTGGAAGGATCTTCAGGTGGGCAAGCTGGCCCCAGAGGAGCGGGATAGCCGAGGAAGAAGGCAGCTGCCATGCCAACCTCTTTCCAGGTGGTGGGGCATCTGAGCCAATACTGACGTAGGGTCAAGGGCATCCAGAAAAGGCCACCCGTCTCCCTCTCCCAGTTCTTTTCTTCCTCCAATCTCTCCCTACCCTTCTCTCTCGTCCTCTCTCTGTGTCATATCTTTTTCTGAAGCCACTCCTCGGGGTTAGGCACCCACAAGCGAGTTGTTAGTGCTGACTCATCAGTAGCCATCTGTCTCTCAGCCTGAGAGTCTCCACCCTCCGCCATAAAAAATGGAAGCAGGGGCCCAAGCAGAAACTCCTGTAGGTGACATTCACGAATGAAGCAGGTGGCTGTGGACAGCAGGGGCAGGATTGAGGGGTGCGGGCTTCAGCTCCGGCTGGCTGCTGCCTCGTGATGGATGGGCTCAGGGTTGCCAGAGCGCCTGACTTTTTTTTTTAAAGCAGCTGGACATCTGGACCTTTGTGTGGGTAAAAGGATGGAGAAAGGTTCTCTCCACTGCATGAGAGTTGTGACAGGCCAAAAACTGAGGACGAGGGAGCAGCCAATGAGATGGTACCTGCTGGGCCCAGACATCCCTCTCCTCCCCCTGCCCAGGGCTTACTAAATCACACATAGCGATGGCGGTGCCCTCGAGAAGTGGGCTAGCTTCCGCCTCCCAGCTGGAGGCTTGTGTACTGTTCATCTGAGATCCTTCCTTCTTTCAACAAAGATTTGAGTGCCAGTTTTGGAGAGATAGCCCTGAAGAGATGAAAAACATAAGGAAGGTATTCTCTAGAGGGCTTGAAAGGTGTCTTCTGGAGCTCAGGGTCGGCCGTGAAAATGGAGATGAGGTCTGTCTGTGACCTGGAGGATTTCTGATGTGGGAGGTGCATGGGACAGCTGGTGTTAGCAGTCAGGGAGGCAGGCCGCCCCGCACCCCCGCCCAATGTTCTGAGGCTCTTGGAGGTAGGCTCTGGGGCTCCATGTGTGGGTGTGGGGAGAGGAGCTGGCACTGTGGGGTGGCACAGGTGGCTATGCAGCCCAGGATGCTACCTCAAGAAGCAGGGGGGCCTCTGGTGGACTGGACAGAGTCCCTGGCTACCCAGACTCCTGTCTGAGAGTCTAGGACAAAGCTCTAGCCATTTCCCAAATCATGGATGTTGTCTACTGGAGACCCCAGCATAAAAAAAAAGAAAAAGAAAAAACCCCACCAACCAATTAAGCAAAAAGACCCAAAACACAAAACCCCAGTATGAATTAGAGCATCTCCCCCCACATCCCCATCATCACGGCTAGTGAAGAGTTTACCTTCCTCCAACCCGCCCCACCATAGGGGGGCAAGGGTTCAAGAGGTCAGCGGAGAGATTTTAGAACTGGATGGGAGTAGGGAAGTTTTAAATTGGACTGAGTTTAAAAACCAGAGTGACCAGTTAGGTTGGGCCCTAGCTGCTGAGATGAGAAAGGGGGATTTGACAGAGGTCAGTTGGGTAAAAAGACTTCATGTTTCTACATTCCAGTGAACGAGTCATGCGTTACACATTAGCTCATCACATTTAAGTCTCATCTTTTAAGTCTTTATGCCCACTAGCTTATTTAAACCTCAGGACCACCTTGCAGAGTGGATGCTACCATGACTTCCATTTCACAGATGAGGAAGAGGAGGAACAAGCAGGTTAAGAGCTCACAGGTGAGAGCTGGTAAATAGAGGAGTCAAGACTCGAACTTGACAATATGCCGCCATGCATCTTACCAAATTTAGTAACACGCGGGCCCGTCAGAGCGTGCTGTGGACAGATCTGGGCTGTGGGCTGCCCCTTGGAAGCCCGTAGTTTAAATACGAGTTGGAAAGCTCTGTGGGGGAGAGGAGGAGGGCAGGTGAGGAGCACTGAACTTGGTCAGGTCCATGGCCCCCTCACAGATGGGCAGGATCTCGGTAGTCAGGCCCACCTTTATCCCCATTTTATGGATGGGGAAAGCCAAAGGGGGGACAGGACTTGCCAAGGTTCCCATGGCTCAGGGCCCCTGCACATTCCCGTCTTCTTCACAGGCTTCTCACTTAATTTATGTCCTAGAAACCAAGAAGTCCACAGGATGAAACCGCGCTCCTGTGGTTCTAATCTGAAGGAATGGGGAGGACACCTAGCGCCAAGTCCCTTTCTCGTAGGGATGCCTGTCTGTCCCAGGAGTGAGATATGCTGGGTTAGGAAGCAATAGACTCTGACCTAACCTGGCCTAAGTGCTGCCTCTGGCGGCTGCAAGGAAGGTGGGCGCTGACCAGGGTGCTGAACCTATATGGTGCCTTCCTCTTAATGCTCAGACTAGCTGAGGAGAGAGGAGGTGGTGGAAGGGAAGGAGACTCATATTGGGGACCAAACTGTTTTAGGCAGTTGATAGTAGGAAAGCCTTGGAGCTAGGAATTCTGTGGTCTGCATGGCCTTAGGAAGGTCACTTAACGGGCTCTGGGCCTGCTTTTTCATCCATTGAATGGGGAGAATAGCTCCTGTCCTACTACAGAGGTGAGCAACATTGGGTGACAGAGCCCTGCACTGAGCCCAAGACCATTTCTGGAGCCCAGTGACTCCACTCAGGAGCTCACCCTCACACAGGGACTTTCGCAGGCTTGTTTCTTCCTCTGTGTAATGGGTCCCGTGCTGGGTGGTTTCAGGTGCCCCGGGTATAGGTATGTGCAAGTGCTCTGATACATGATACACACTTCACAAACGGGACTGAGTTAGAGGAGTCTTAGACCATCTCAGGGTTGTGTTCCTGTCCCATCCAAGACCTGATTTGGTTCTCCAGCTTCAGGAATGGATTTTGCCCAGGGATCCATGACCCTTACCTGCACGGGGTAGAACAGTTCCATCAGAAGCGCACTGGCTTTAGAACCAGGCTGACCTGGGTTCCCACCATGGTTCTGCCACCCCTAGGGGGCAAGTCCAGCACCTCAGCCGATGCTGCTAACAGTGTTATGTCAGGGACGATTAAGATACTAAGACTAGGAAAAGCCTAGCACACTGAGTACCAAATAAATGTTTGTTTCCATCACTGGAGGGCAGCTTAAGGTTCCCTTCCTCTTATCCACAAGCCCCCAGGCTTATCTACTCCTGTGGCCTTGGTAATAATAGTAGCTGGTAGCCACTAAGCTCCAACTATCTGTTTATAAGACACATTACTTGGCCAGAGCTAGCAGCAATCCTGAAGGTAGAGGTCATGGTTATTTTGCAGATAAGCCCACAAGACCAAAGGTAGGGCTGGGAGGCACAGCCATGCCTGCCTGATTCTGAGACCCCTGCTTGGCTTTGAGCAAATTACCGGACTTTTCCAAAGTCTTTTTCTGGTCTAGAAAATGAGGATAGTTATCTTATTATGGTTATTATTTATATAATGAAGATATAATGTATGCTACTTTACAAGGGTATGTGTATATTTTAAGACATATGAAACACATTTGAATGACTCACTGGGGCAAGGGAACGGAGTGGATACAGGGGATAAAAGTGGAAACACTTAAAATGCGGGGGTTCTGGCATGCACTAATCACAGTGTGCCATGAATCAATTAGACTGACTCAATTCTCTGCACCTGATGTCCAGGTGAAGAAACAAGATGTATCAATAGTTTGTACACTAATGCGTCTTAAACTTTAATCTGCACACAAGCCACCTGAGGAACTTGTTAAAATGCAGTCTCATTTAATAAGTCTTGGGTGTGGCCCGAGATCCACTTCTCTAACAAGTTCCCTGCTGTTGCTGATGGTGTGAGTAGCAAGAATGTAGAAAGTCTTCCCTCCCTCCTCAGGAGTTCTCAAACTTGCCTGATAATATGAATCACCTGAGGAACTCATAAAAAATGGATTTAAAGGCCCTTCCCTGAGGTCTGAGATCTGTAGGTCTGGGGCTTGTCCAGAATGTACGGTGCACTTTGAGCAACTATCATTGAGGCTGTTTGGCTTGGCTGAGCTGGGGAAGCATGAAATGTGGTGCTCATTTGTTCTGTGGCCTGTGGTGCAGACACAGGATGAGGCCAGTTCACCAGACCTCTGTCTCAATGTGCCTTCCAGAATGCAGAGGTGGGAAAAAGAAACATTTCCTCAGGCTCTCTTTGCAGCTATGGTCAGAGCACAAGGCCTGTGGGACGAATCTGGCCCCCCACCTTATTTCTACCTGGCGGCAGCGCAGAGCTCTCACTTAAATGTTAAGGAGTAGTTACGGTTACACAGTCCTAAAATTACATTCGGCCCTTTGAAGGCAACCGCGAGGCTGATGTGGCCCCTGGTGAAAATGAGTTTGATACTCCTGGTAGAGGTGATGTAGGTTCTATCAGATTCATTCAACTGAGCCTTGATTTTTTAAAAAGATTTTATTTCTTTCTTTTTAGAGAGGGGGAGGGAAAGAAACGTTGGTAGGTTGCCTTTCATACATGCCCTGACTGGGGCAGAGTCTGCAACCCAGCTTGTGCCTGATGGGGCATTGAGCTGACAACCCTTTGCTTTGTGGGATGATGCCCAACAGAGCCACACTGGTTAGGGCTGAGCCTTGAACTAGAACTGAGCCGAGGTGGGGGTCAAGGTGGCAGTATAAAGGGCGTTCATTTTCTGTTGCAGGTCTAAGCAATTGCTGTGTGGCCCTGGAGTTTCCTGATCCATAGATCCTGACAGTGATGATGTAATCTTGCTGATCTTTATACCCAACACTTTTCTGTTACAAAAGCTAGTCACTTCTGCTTAATGTAGCCAAACCCCAGGACTAACACTTCAGCAGGACCCTCCCGCTACTCTCTCTTCCTTCTGAGCCCCCTTCACACTGTCTTGTAACACTTACCTTTCGCTTTGCGCAGCTCGTGTGGCACCTGGTCTTCGTGTGGCCATCCAGTCTCCTTCATTAGGCTGCATCGTTAGTCTCAGCAGAGAAGGTTCCATGTGGTACCTCCTACCCGGACCTACCGGCAGCGGCATATTCAAACCTCATTATCATTGCTGCTCTGTGCATTCTAGGGCCTGTCCTTAGTCACCTGGGTCTTGCCATCCATCAGTGCCCACCATCCTCACTGCCTGCCACTCCTGCCTTCTGACCCACCCTCCAGGTCAGATTCAGGGACAGGCGCAGCTGCAGTCACTCTGTGTGCCTTGTGGTATTTCAAGGACACACGCGGGCTGGGGACTTGGCTGCCCGTCTTTGAATCTCCCGTGGTGCGAAAAGTCAGCCATGGCCCAAAAGCATGCGCATTTTATGACAAAGCTGAGGATGTGCATGTGGGGGACCTTGTCTCTCTTTGGTGGTGGGACATGTCTTAATGGAACTGCACCAAATTAGACAAGATTATAAGGTGACAGAAGAGATTAACGGTCCCACAGACTCCAATTTTCCTTCTGTGAAGAGATGCATGGGTCGGTGATGGCATGTCATCATGACAGCAGAAAGGGAAACTGAGTTCTGACGAGTGAGGTTGTGTGGCGCTTGCTACCCGCTTTCTAACTGCGCATCGACAGGCACCGAGCACCCAGCACAGGAACACAGTCTCCCTTCTGAGCACAATACATTCTTGGAGGCAGGGTCTCAAGAAACTCACGACTTCATAGTGGAGGCTGACAGAGAAGCTCATGACTGAGCAGATCAAAGTAAAGAGAAACACAGCCAGCGCAAAAACAGGGAAGGAGAGAAGAGGGGGGCGTGGGGCTGCCGGAGATGGCAGTGTGAGTGTGGCACTTAACTGAAGGCAGAATTTGGAACCAGACCTTTACTTCACTTGTGAGCCACTGGGTAAACAAAGGAATTTCAAACCAAGTGGAACTGAGGCCACAAATGTCACTAGCCCTGGAAAGGTCACGTGAACTTCCCTGCAGACAGGACCTGTCCGATATCACATCCAGCCCAGAACCTTCCCCAAAAGTTCGAACGAACTCCTCTGTGGCACACCAGCCATGGCACCCCAAAGTGGTAACTCCCAAAGCCACGGTCTGCTCCCAGGGGCGACTGGCTCTGGCCTCTGCCTTGTTTGGCCCAGGTCAGAGTTCTTTTTTGAAAACAAAAAACAAAAAAAAAAACAGAGGGGAAAACCACAGTGAGATACCACTTCACACCGACGAGGAGGGCAATACGCAAGAAGACTAACAAGTATTGGCAAAGATGTGGAGAAGCCAGAACCCTGATACCCTGCTGCTGGGAACGTAAAATGGTACAGCTACCTTGGAAAACGGTCTGGTAGTTCCTCAGAAAGTTAGATGTCAAGTTAGTTACCACATGACCCAGCAATTCCATTCCTACGTATACACCCAAAGGAATTAAAAACACATGTCCACACAAAAATTTGAAGACAAATGTTCATAGCAACAGTATTCAGAGTAGCTACAAAGTGAAAACAATCCAGCTGTCCCTCAACTGATAAATGGATAAAGAAAATGTGGTATATCCACACAGTGGAATATTATTTGGCCAGCAAAAGGAATGATGGACTGATACACACAACATGGATGAACCTTAAACACATTAAGTAAAAGGCCACATATTATGTGATTCCACTTATGAGAACTGCCCAGAACAAGCCAATCTTCAGAGACAGAAACCAGACTGGGGGCTGCCTGGGGTGGGGATGAGGGGAGTGGAGAGCGGCTGTTAGTGGATACGGCGCTTCATCTTGGGGTGGTGAACACGTTCAGGAATTAGAGTGATGGATGCACAATACTGTGTATACACTAAAAACCACTTAAACGCACACTTTTAAAAAGGGTGAACTTTGTGGGTATATGAATTATACCTCAATAAAGTTATTTAACAAAGAGGACCAGGTTATTAAGTGCTGATATTTATTAAGGCTCCAACCTTTCTGGTTCCCAAACACCCCCCTGCCCCCAACCACTCCCATGTGCTGCCTGGTGATTCCCCATGGCTGAAGGGAGGGACACGGCCCGACTACGAGCACAGACAGCTTGACCTGGAAGTCCCTAAGAGCCCCGTGTAGCAGCTAAGACATCACCTGTGTTCCTCAGTGTCCTTGACGCAAGGAGACCCTCCCACACAAAATGGCTGATTCTGCAGATGAATCACTAAAGTTTCTGTTTTCAGAAAACAGAATTATGGATAGGTCTAGCCTTTTGACCTCTGCCACTAGAAAATCTAAGTGGCAAACTTACTGTTTCAAGCTTTTTTTGAATCAGGGTCCTAAAAGCTATCTATCCTTTCCCTGCTTGTCTGATGGTCTCTGGTCTGATGTTCCTTTAAATGCCCCCTTTTCTAGTAAAGGATGCTTTTGTGAGCAAACTGCCCCACGTCTTTTTGGTAGCAGATATGATTTCAAAACAAAAACATCCCACCCATTTTCTGGCCCTTGAGGAAGAAAACTATGATTGATGGTTGCATTCATAGCTCCGCCCGACCTCTGGGTCTTTCTCCAGAGCAGACATGTTCTAAAAGATTCAAAGCGGTCTTCGGCTAGATCAGTGCTTGAGATGGGGTCTGCCAGAAACGCCCAGTGAGCCCACTCAGGCTGGCCTCCCCACCCAGGCCCTGCCTCCAGCTCAGGCTCACCCTGGGCCTACGCGCCAGTTTATTTTACCCCTAACGCACTCTCGGGCAAGGCAGACAGGATACAGCATATTAGATATGGATACAGGATAGCAGATACCTCGGGGAGGCTCTGGTAGCTCCCTGTCCACAAATAAATGGTATGTCCTAACTTGGGCAAAGGAAGCCCAAGGGGCTGAGAAGTGAAAGGACCCACACGTGGTTGAAATGCTAGCTGTGAAGCCAGAGGGACCAGTGCTTTGCTCTCTTGCCTCTGAGCCTGATGCTCTATGGTGCTCTTTCCACTCCGGCACAAGGTTCATCACTGACCGCGTCTGTCGTGCTTCGGGCTGAAAAGGATCCGGAGAACACCAAAGGTCAGGCGGGCTGGGACAGAGGGCACGGGCTTCCAGAGGCAGGGCTCCCTGGGGGTCAAATGCCTTACTGGGTTGTTTCATGCTTGACTAGTTCTTCCATCCACCCCAACCACTTGCTTTGAGGCTGGCCTCCTGATCCTCCCAAAGTTCAAGACCATGCTCTCTGATAGAGCCCATGCGCCTGGGCTTCTGGGCCCCACCAGGGATGCAGAAGTACAGCCTCTGTAGGTGAGTACCGCACAAAGCCTTGAACTTTCCTCCTTTTCCTCTTGCCCCAGTCCCCAGGGCTCGCCATACACAGAAGCGACATCAGATTGCTTTAGAGTAGGAAGGGCGCCTCAGATTTCGTAGAGGCACAAAGGCCATGGGAGGGGAAATGGCTTAGGGTCACTTAGTAAGTTAGTGGTAAAAATGAGACTGGTCCCCAGGTCTGTCCTGTTTATTCCTGTTTATAGGCCGCCATCGCCCCCGCATAGCCAGACTCAGAGGACTGGGACGGACGGACAGAACTGGAGGATTCTACCCTTCACGGAAGGACGCAGGCTTTCTGCAATGTGCCTGCCCGTGGGAAAGCCGTGCTTGCGGCCTGAGGGGTTTCCAGTCACTCATTTCCATCCACGCAGCCACGCTGGGACCCGTCTTAGTGCTGTCAGGAGCAAACAGCAACTGAGGAAGGGAAGGTGGCTGAGGAGCAAGAATGGACCACGGGGGACGGAGGGAGTCATGCAGCCCCCCAAGGAGTCAAACCCCAAAGTCTCACAACTGAAAGGGTCTGTGCAGTAAAAAAAGTGAAAGACGGCAACATGACTTCTGTATTGACATTTGGCTCTTAATAATAACATCCAAAATGCGTTCTGTTCTTATAGCGCTGCATCAGGCCGAGGATACACGTTGCCGGAACCCCCTGGGAAAGCGGGGAGGAGCTGTGGTGAGACAGACACCGGTTTCTCCCTGGGACCTATGTGCAGCCAGGTGGAGCGCTGCGGCAGGCACCCCGGCTCCGACGGGAGGGAGCGAGGCGATCCCAGCCAGCCTGCAACCACACGGGCAGAATCCCTTGCCCCCAGCCCGCAAGAACACGGCTGCTGATGGGGCCAGAGATGGCAGCTCCAGGTGAGCAGGGGGAAGGTGGGATGTTACATTCTTGAGGCCTTCACAGGTACATGTCATCGAAGCCCGGCGGGGGGAGGTGGTCTGGGTTGGGTCTGGAACGGAAAGAGGGGCTGGTGAGTTGGAGCGACGGAGGGCCGGGGGCACACACGGGGCCCTGAGCTGAGAGAGGCCGCCCTGCGGGACGACGTGGTGGTTCGTGGAGTTTAGGAGCGTGAGCTCTCGAGCCAGACAGAGCGCTCCACGGAGCCCTGATTTTTCTACCTTGGGCAAGTGTCTTCATCTTTCAGGAACTTGATATCTGTATCGACAAAAGGTAGACAGGAGTATCTACCCGTGAGTGTTGCCGTGAGCAGCCAGTGAGTTCCTGACACACACTAGACTTCCGGGAAGTGAGGAGCTCCTCCTCCTCCTCTGGGTCCCCCCAGCAGAGAGCTGGGGGAAGGAAGGCTCTGTGGAGTGGGGGGTTCCTGGAAGCTCCTGGGGGGGGCGCTCAGGCAGACCCTGGAGGAGGCTCCACTCTTGGCCGTGGGGCTGGAGCTACTGGCAGCCCCGCGCCTGGTGTCAGACGCCTTCGCTCCTGCAGCGCCGAGCTGGCCTGTCATCAGGTCCTACTTCTCAGCATACCTGAGTGAATACCTACCCGGGTGGGCTGGTCCCAATGGGTCCAAAGGGGTCAAAGCGCGCTCCTGGGGGCACAGCGCCTGGAGGAAGCCGGTTTGGGAGGCCCGAGGATGGGTCAATAGGTACTCTTGGAAAGCCGGATCTCAGGGGATCCACAATCATGCCCCCTCTCCGACTCCTGGGGCAAGAAGGAAAAATGGGTCTGCAGGTGTGGCAGGGAGCTGTTGGAGAAGACGCGAAGGAGGTGGGGGCAGACTATGCCTGGGGTTCCTTCCAGGGGGTTCAAGCAGACACGCAGGGATGACTGCCTGAGCAGCGGCAGGAAGTGGGCCAGAATGCAAAGAGCACACCTCCCTGGCAAGCATGGTTGGGACTTTTGGCTTCCCAAGCTCCGTGAGCCCACAAAATTGAGACTCCAGCCATGTCCTACACCCAAGAAGAACAATTTGATCAAGAACAATTGCCAGAACTTGCCAAGGTCAATAAAGAACCGCCACAAGGCTCTGCAAGGCACTACTTTAGGTCTAAGGCCTAATAATAGCATTGAGAAAATTCATGCTGCTGGCTTTTTTGCTGTTTCCTTAAAGAACCACAGGGCAATCTATGGACTGTTTGTGCATCTCCCATCTGGCTCCTGACAACATCGGTCTCTCATGGCGTTCCATGGACCTGACCTCATGTGCTCAAACCAGGATACATGAGCAGTTGTTCCACTAAACTTTGGGGTCACTATTCAAGTTTAACGGCATACTTATGTGACTTTACTACCTAAAAATCAGATGCTCAAGTTGGGTCCTTTTGCAGCAGAGGTTAAGATCTCGTCTGAATCATTTAGAGAAGACAGTGCATAGCTGAGGCTGTAATGACTTTATGGCCCAACCAGGGCTTGATGCGGATTAGAGACTGCCCCCTATCAAGCCAGGTGACCTCTGAATAGCCCTGAGCTGCCCGAAGGTCTGTAGCCCACCACATGCTTTTCAGTCCACACCTCACCTGATAAACCCACGTGGCATCCTGCCACCCAAGGGAGGGTTGCTGCCCTCCACAGGGCACCAGGGGCCAGATCAAGAGTAGCTGCTGCTGGGCTGGCTGAGCCCCGCCCCCACGCTCAGAGCTCACCTGCACTGCTCCAGGCCTGGCAGAGCAGAGCAAGTAGACTGATTCCTTAGCTGCTCAGCAACAACCTGTCTCCTTCACCCCGAAGGAAGACTGATGAAAAGCTCTAAAATTAGAAGATGAGCTGGGGCTGCAAAGCCATGAGAGCAAGTTGCGTTGCTGCCACCTCCCCAGCAGTACTCACCCAAAGGGGTCTAGGTCCTCTCCCCCGACAGGAAACGGGCCCAGGGGATCACGCCTGAAACAAACAAGGGACAATTACTGTAAGTCCCATAGCAGCTGGATGCCTGGGCCCTCAGGGACCTGACCTGATTATCAGAGGGGTCATAAATGCACTCCCAGGCTTGGGGACAGGGGAAGCCCCTGCATGAGACCATCACACAAGGGGTGTTGCAAAGTGGTGCTCGGCACAGACTAACAATGGCTGACCACGAAGCTACAAACCGTGGAGGAGCCCAAGTCTACAGAAAGAAAGAACACTAACAGTGGTAACCTCCACGGAACTTTCATTTTACTCACACCTTTCCCGAACTCCTGAACTTTGGATAACGAGCCAAGATCTTTTAGATCAGAAAATTATTCTAAAGCCAAAACTGAAAGCTCTGATTTAAAAGCCCCCAAGGCTAGAGTGAGAGGTTGCTCTCACACAGCTAGCAGTGCTTCCCACCCTTTTGTCCACGGTGGTCCCTGCATGAAATTTTTACACCACAAGTGGTATGTCTCTGTGCACACTGCAGCCCAGTGGAGGGCTGCGACCACGGCGACCTCCCCCGGCCCCACGGACAATGCCTGAGCGAGTCTGTGTGATATAATACACGCCCACAAAACGTATCTACCTTTCAAAAGCCTTATCACCCTTTATATTTGATCCAACAGTTTCATGTCTAGGTATCAATCTTAAAGAAAGAATGCATTATTCAAATTAAAATATTACCCTGAATCAAGAGCACTGGGTTGGCCTAAACAGGGACCAGTTAGGTACATTATGTCACATCCCTCAATGCAACCAAGGAAACAGTGTTCTTGGAATGTTTTAAAAAGATGTGGGAAATGTTTATGCTCTAGTGTTAACTGTGGGGAAAAAGGGGATTATCAATAGCCTAGGAAATCAACTGTGAAAGTGTGGGTGTGTGTGGATAAATAAAACTAGAAAGAAGCATACTGAAAATATAAACAGTGGGGAGTTTCTCCTGTTTCCTTTTTTTTTTCCCCCTATAAAGGGTATGGATATAACAAAATTAAAAAGGGTGAGGGTTTGACAAAGTGGTCTCTGGAATCTGCGTGGAGCCCCCGTGAGCAACCCAAGCCTGCCCATTCTGGGGCGCGGCAGGCTCTTGCCGGACCTCAGGAGAGCCCTGGAAACAGGCCCTCATCTAAGCTTACATGTAAGAAGCCATTAACTAAAGAATGGGGGAAGGGGGATCCAAAAGCAGGTGCTTCTCCAGCCAGTTCTACCGAACGGGTCGGAAAAGATCATTGTGATATAGGCGGGCAAGGTTTCCAAGGGAAGATTATTATTCCCGAGGCATGGTTCACGGGGCGGGCAGTCCCAGTTTCCGGAGGCCTCCTAACACATCCTGCCTTGGCGGACCGACCGGGAGCTGTGAAGGGCAGCAAGCATTTTCCCTGTCCCCGCGAACTGCTGCCTCCAGAGCAGCACACAGGGGGGCTGTGGAGACACCCGGAGAGCGGAGCCTCCTTGGCCGCTGAAATAGGCAGCCATCTCTGTTCTCCTCTCCTGGGCCACGGCGTGAGGAGGGGAGAAGGAACGAGAACAATGTGGGCCAGAAAGGCAGCTGCAAGGCCAAACCCAACACTTGAAACTACTGAAACAGATCCTGCAGGCTCACACTCACCGCACTCGCCCTGTAGCACACGCGCACGTCGTGGGCTCGCTGTGAGCATGCGCAGACCCCATTCTAAAACAGTCTGTCCTGGATGTGCTGACTGAGACTGGGGTTTAAAAAAAGAAGGTAATTTTTGCACCTTCTGAAATCAAGCTCCTGCTACTTCATCTGGTAACCCGCTGAAGGACAGGGTGTTGTACGTTAACCCACAGGCACGACTTCTCGGCTGGCCCACCGGACAGCACGGCCCAGCTCCAAAAGGGGCCCCTCTGGGGGGTGTGAAGTGAGCCTGACCACACGCAGTTTCCTTCTGACACGCTGGCCCCGCCCCGATAAAAACAACACCCCTCTCTCGGACACACAGCTCCGGCTGACACCACTCTAATGGCTGAGGTGCTCTGAGGAAGCAGGACTGGGATTAAGAGAGGGGCTCTAGACCCTGGGAGGGGACACGTCTGGCTGGTTGGCAGGGGTCCACCAAAAACATCAGTCTTCACAGACGTAAATCTGAGTGGCAACACTCACGGGGGCTGCTGGCACGTGAAAGGCAGTACTGGCCGTGACCAGATCCGTTGACAGTTCAGAAAGGCCTGGAAGAACAGGTCAACAGAAGCCAGTGCTATTTACCGTGAGCTTGCATTGCATCAGGCACTGTGCTAACTTTAGTTTTAATAGATTAAATGTTTTAATTTAATTTTCTGAATAGGTAATGCATTCACCAGTTTCAAAATTTAAGAGTAAAACAGGACGCACAGACCCATAATCTTAGGCGAGCCGTGGTTTGGAATTCGGAACTGTTTGCAGATCAGAAAGGGCAGACGGACGCATCTCGTGCGTGTCGTGTTAACACTCCCAAGCAGCTGCCGTCCCCAATGCCCTAATATTTCTGCACAGTGAGTGAGTGGTCACTCGTGGGACAAATGAAAACGTAAGGAGCTTCATGACACTTCAGGCCAGGTTTTGCTACCAAACGAGGGGTGGGACCAACCTTATTTTTCTGGGGAAAAAAAGAAACACCTTGGTTTTCAGATCTCTTTTGATTTCAGAATTATAGTTAGGAGATTGTGGACTCGTAAAAGTAAAAAATCTCCTTCCCTTCCCACCCTTTCCGCCACCAGCCTACTAGGCCTTCAGTGTCTCTAAGTCCTCCCGACGACGCTCTGCCTACGTGAGCAAACACACATCTCCCCACCATGGCGTTCTTCTTTCACACCTGCAGCTGCCCTCTGAGTAGTGACCTTGCTAGTTCGGGAGAAACAGCTGACAGTCTATGTTGCCAGTAATAAAATTCAAGCTTTCAAGTGAAAATTAGCAACAAACAAAACAAACAAACTAACAAACTAGCTTGATGGCTTCCCAACAGTGATGCTGATGAGGATCAGTAACATTAATGAACGTGATTTTTTGATACTGTGTAATAATGTTTACACAGATGTTTAGCAGATCTGCACATCTTAGTGAACCAGTATTTTCCAAGCAACTGATACATGGTCTTAATGTAGTAACGTATAAAGAGTTCGCTGATAGCGATTCAGATTCCACATTACAACTCATCTTTAAAGAAACTATCATATGTCAAGTTTGGAGTAATGCAAAGAATATCCACAATTATTTGAAAAAGTTATTAAACTATTCCTCTCTTTTCCAACAACCTACCTAAGTTAAGGCTTTAACAAAAATAACATTATCACTTCAGATGAAATGCAGAAGCAGAAATGAGAATTGCGCTGTCTTCTATGCTTAATAGTAAGGCAATTTGCAATCATGTAAAACAATGTTACTCTTCTATTTTTTGTTTTGTAAAATAGTTATTTTCATAAAGTTTCTTATTTATGTTAACATATGATGGGTTTATTATTATTTTTACATTAATGAATAAATGTGTATTTAAAAAAACTTGGCTGTAATTTCTAATATGGTAAACACTGACAGATAGAACTCAACCTAACAGCTCGTGGGGTCCTTGATAATTTGTGAGTGTGCAGGAGGATTCCTAAGACCAAAAAGTTTGAGATCTGTCAGCATAGGAAATATAACTCAAAGAAGTAGATACATATATGTGTGTGTGTGTGTGTGTGTGTGTGTGTGTATACATGGGTATATATGTATATACCCATGTGGATATACATACGCATGGACTGTTCACAGTATGCAATTTAAAATGAAAAATTGACAGGGCTTGAAATTATCCCGTCTTATAATATCAGATACTAAAAAACAGATATTTAGCATTTTAATCAATGAATTATGAAATTTTAAAAAGAAACCATATAATACATAATATTGGGAACATTAAAAAAACATGTAAAGATGCAGACTGGGATTAAAAATGAAATGTGAATGACATAAGAGCTTTATATCTAAGGATTTATTTTTAGCAAAGCTGGTTAAGTAGAGGAAAAATTATTTTTTCAAAATGGGGAACAGGATTTGGGACAGAGCCTCCTGACTGAGGACAGATGGAGCAAAGGAAAATGGGTTAGAATTGTTAATAATAACAAAAAAAGCTAGGCTTGTATTAAAAAACAAACGAACAAACAACTTCCCTTACAGATGGGCTTTTCTGGGAATTCTTCCCTAAAGCACCCGGGAGTAGGATGCACCTACTTCCCCGCCCTCAGTTCTCCATCACAATGGGGTGTCTTCTCCATCTGTGCCAGCATCAGCCAGCATCGAACCCGCAGACCCAGCACCCCTTGACAAGCTCTGGTCACACCTCACCACGCACTTAGAGAAGCAATCCTCTTTTTGCACTAGGGCAGACACCCCAACCCTGGTTTGCATTTGGAGGTTTCCGGCGTGGAAGGTTGGGGTGAGACACAGGTCCTGTGGGAAGTGGCAGAGGCTGCTGCTTCCTACTGGGAGCACCGGCCGAGCTGTTCTGGGACGGGGTAATTAACACCCTGCAGTACCAGACGGGCTTGCGGCTGTGTTGCTCTTTCTCTTCCCTCACCCTAAAGCCCCACCCCCAAATCAGGCGTTTGAGGGAAAAACAAAAAGGTAAAAGTGTGAGTGCCTGGTTGCCCAGCAACACGGTGGTGGTGGTGGTGGTGAGGGGCTATAATAAAGGAATCAATGTCATTACAGACATCTGCGCTACAGAGAAGGGGGGCTGGTGAAGACTGAGAAGGGGGCTGGCAAAGACTGGGACGGAGGGAGAAGGGGCTACGGATGGAAGACCTGACAGGCTGTCGACTTTCTAGCAGCTGACAAAAGCCTCCTAAGCATCCGGCCTCCTCTTCCAACCATCCCATCCAGTTCAGTGTCCTAGTCCTGGGAGAGGGTTTGCTTGAGAAAACCTAATGGGGGAGGGGGAGGAAGAAGACAGATTTTTCTCCATAATCAGTGTATGCTCACCACACTGAACTTGCACACAAATTGATTACATGAGCTCCAATGAAGAGTGCAGTGGGGAAAGCGTAAGCCTCTGAGTCGGACCCACTCAGGGGTAAACCTGTCTTCACCCTCCTACTTAGATAATTCTAGAAGTTATGCTACCTCCCTACCCTCTGTCTCCTCCCCTTGGTAAATGGGTTGCTGCCGACCTTCTTGTAGGGCTGTCTGGGAGATGAACACCGTAAGTGAGAGTACTCGGTTCAGTGGTCCACACTTGGGGGGGCCAGGAAACGGCAGTTACTCCTATCCCTGATAAATGACCGCCAACGCTGATGATGCGGAAGCAATGCCCACCAAGGGCCTGTGGGAACGAAGTCGCCCACCACACCCCCTGGGTCAATACTCTCACGGCTGTGGCTCCACTGCACCGAATCCTTTGCTGGGGGGAGGACACTCTGTATTTAAAAACAGAAAACCAGGTTGTCTCCGGGGAGACCTGCTACTCATCACACCTCCCGTCTTGTTCTCGTCTCTGCTGCTCCCGGGGCGGGACCCCCTGAGTATTTACTGAACATTCACTACATTCCGAGCGACGAGCTCCACCTGTGACACCCATCATCAAATTCAATCCTGAGACAGGACTAGTGATCCCAAAGTGCAGATGAGAAAACGGAGGCTCCAAGAGGCTGAATGTGCTGACAGGCAAAACTACAAGGTCAGGGCTTGAACCCAGTCGATCAACCTCCACAGCCTGTGTTCCTACCTGCCTGAAATACTGCCTCCTTGATGGGGGTTGGGTGGGTGGCAGGAAGAAGGGGTACAAGTCCCGCCTGCTAAGAGGGGCATGCAGGAGTGAGGAGGCTTGGCCTCTGCCTTCCCTCTCCGGCGGGGCCGCAGCCAAAGGCACCGCCGCCATCAGCAGCGCCCTCCAGTGGTTCCCAGCCGCCCACGGGAAGACGCACGTTCGCACCAGGGGCTTTCAAACTCTAGCCCTCTCCTCCACAGCCGCTACATCCTAGGGCTCCAGACACGAATTCTCGTTCTACAGCCGAACTTCAGGGACAGTCCCATGCATCTAGCCTACTGTCCCTCAGCCTGGGAAACCTACCCCTTGAAAGAAATGTCATGAAATAATTCAGACACATTAAAAGGAAAAAACAAAAGAAGCTTAAAACACTTCTCTTCCCCATGAAGACACTGCTCAGACAGCACCTCCTCCAAGAAGCCTTCCCCAGGGCACCCACGAAGGATCTCTGTGCTAACCTCTGTTAATGGCAGCTTTCCCTTTAATTTACTCAGCTGTTTCCCAAGCCAGAGGGAGAGCGTGTGCCTCAAGAGTAAAGATTCAGCCCTAGGGATCCCTAACCCACAGGAAAACATTCGTGAAATAGAAGACTCATCAAAATGTGCAAGGCATAGGTCCAGGTGATGGAGACACAAAGAGCAGAAAAGCAGAACAAAGGAAGTTCGCACTTGAAAAAAGCCACTAATCATGCGATTAGACAAAAAACAACCCAGTGATAGTGCTGTCACGGACAGGGTGGACCCCAGGGCCAGCGGGCCGGGGGGCTGGCTATGAAACAAACCCAAACAAAGGCAGAAGGGCACAGAGCTGGCTGCGCCTGCAGCAAGCCGATGGCTGACTGACCCATTCCCAGCCTCGCTCCCATCTTTTGGGCCTAGAACACGGCCACATTTCCCCTAAAGCCTTTCTTAGCCCGAAGACCTAGTGACTTTACTTAGTAAAGTTTCCTAAACCGAGGCCCGCACACGCACTTGGTAATTCTCCCTCCTCACAGGCACTGTTGTGCCCTGCCCCTTCCCTGAGTGGGGAAGCCTGTCCTGGGCTTTGCAACCCACTCACCACCACCACCTGACTCCACCTGCACTAGGTTCCGGCCTCGAACCTGTCCTTCCAGGGCTCTGCAGCGAGCAGGTCTTCAGGTTGGAGTGCCCTTTCTACCCCCTCTTTGCCTGGCTAGTGTCCCCTGTCAAGGCCAGTTCCTTCCTGGGGACACCTTCCCTGGACACCGAGTGTGGTTCAGGTTCCTGTTCCTATTGCTTCGGGCGCCCTGTTGCTTATCCCCCACGAGGACAGAAGCCCAGGTGCTGCCCCGGCCTCAGTGAAGCACTCAGGGTTGGACCGGGGTCCGACCCAGGGAGCTCAGGAAATGCCATAGACTTAAGAACCTAAGCGGCAACTCAGCATCTGAATTTTTAAATGCTTTTCATTTTAATATCGTTACCCACGAATGAACGATTTCTGGACTCTCAAGTCTACTCCCTTGCGTTGTATGTCCACGCTAATGCGAGTTCCACATTGTTGTCCTCACTGTAGCTTTGTGCTGAGTTTTGAAATTGAGAGGTATGAGTCCTCCAATTCTTCTCTTTTTCACAATTCTTTTAGCTATTCTGGTTCCCTGGCATTTCCATATGAATTTTGGGATCAGCTTGCCAATTTTTAAAACAAGTCAGAACCCAATTAACCAACAAAAAAACTCTAGGATCCTGACTGGCATTACACTGAATATGCAGATCAATCAGGAGGGTGCTGACCATCTACGCCTCCCACCCGTGATCTACGCGGTACGCCCTTCCGGTGTTCAGAGCTCCTTTAACTTCTTTCGATAATCTTCTGTGGTTCTCAGTACACAAATCCTGTACTTCTTCTGTTAAATTTGTTTCTAAATATTTTATTCTTTTGGGGTTACTGTAAATGTGATTATTTCTTTACTTTCACTTCCAGAGTGCTCGCTGCTGATGTACAGAAACACAAGTGACTCTTGTTAACTGGTCTGTATCATGTCACACTGCTCAATCTGTATACTAGCTTTAAAAGGTTTTTTTTAAATGTCCTTAGGATAGTCTCCATACGAGATCCCATGTCACCGGCAAACGGGGATTGTTTTACTTCTCACACTCTAACCTGGATACCTGGTATTTCTTGAGTGTCTGCCCTGGTACCTGTTACACAGTAAGTGCCACCTGGTAGGAAAGCAGCAAGGGCTGGTACCCTTGCTTGTTCCTGATCGTAGGGGACTGCATTCCATCCTTCCCCATTAAGTTGGGTGTTAGCTGTGGGCTTTCGGCAGATGCGCTTTACTGGGTTAAGAAAGTTCCTTCTACTGCTGAATGCTTTTCACCATGAATGGGTGTTGAATTTTGCAAATGCTTTTTCTCTAGCGAGATGGAGAAATGGTTTTTGTCCTTTGTTCTATTAACATAGTGCATTACACTTATTTATTTTTAGATGTTAAGCTAACCAAGTCTGGAATAAATTTTATTTGGTCATGATGTGTGTATTTTATATGTTACTGGATTTGTTTCCTAGTATTTTGTTCAGGATTTCTGCATCTATATTTATAAGGGACACTGGCTGACAGTTTTTTCATGCTGTGTCTGGTTTTGTGTCAGGGTAATACCGGCCTCACAGAATGAACTGGGAAGTATCCCTTCATCTTCTGTTTTTTTGAAGGAGTTTGTGAAGGACTGGTATTAATTAAAAAAATCAGTATTAAGGAAATTTCAAATGGACCAAAATAGTACAAACAGTGTAATTTATGAAACCCTTGCATTTTCAACTCAGTTTCAATAATTATCAATATTCTACCATTCTTATTTCACCTATACTTGCCTCCCAATGTGACTCTTTCGGGTGAAATGACTCTAAAGCACATCCCAGACATATCATCTCACCCTTAAAGACTTTATTATATGTATGTAAATATGTATCTCTAACAGATAAAGACGACTTTTTTCCCAACATAACCAAAAATTAATTGCTTCGCTTAAAATGAGCAGTAATTCCTAATGTTATCTACTACCTGGTCCATGTTCAAATTTCTCCGGCTGTTTCGAAGATGACTTTTAGAATCAGTATGAGTCGAAACCCAGACACCGCGCCCAGGTGACAGGGCTTCTGTTACCAGCCCCCGGCCCCTCGTCTCCCCCCGCCATTCACTGACTTGATGGAAAAAACAAGGGCGATTTATTGCGCAGAAATGTTTCATGTTCAGTTTTTGGCTGGAGCACACGCACCCTCATGTGTCTGGCAACATGTTCTTCCACCCCTCACACTTCTCTTACGCTGGGAGCTCGCTCTAGTTCAGGCAGCTGTGAACTCACCCACAGAGGACACTTTCAGTGTGAGACTGAGCCATGGTTTCAGGTGCCAGCAGTCTGACCCACCCGGTATACGGTTCCCCTTTCACCTGAGAGTTCAGCGACCACTGACAATCTGTGCCTGGCCGTACGACTTCAGTAGAAGTTTGCAACAAGGTGAGTTTCTAATTCTGCCACTTCCTCTAAGGCTAGGGCTTTTGTTTTCGTTTTCGTTTTTATCTTCACAACTCTAGACTCAGGTCTATGATTCCCAAATTAGGATGGCACAGCCTCCAGGTACCACTATGGAAGCTCTGGGGTGCTTTTGCTTGTCACAGTTTCTGGAGAGTCTTCTTGGCGGTAACAGGCAGATGCTGCCTGCTCTGCAATTCCTAGCAGAATTCCACATGACAAAGAACGCCCTGCGCCCCACACAGCTTCCGGAAGTCCTGTTAGACACTAATGGAGATGTACAGGCTACATACACTAGCTAAGTCCGAGCCTATCTGATATGTGAACACAGTATTTTTACACGGTTCTAACAGAAATTTTCCAGGAATACAGCCGATGCAATTAAGAAGCGCTGTCTCTCCACTCTTTTGTTTGCCGTGCTCGTAAGGGCCATTCGCTATTTCAGAAAAGTCGCGTTAGCCACGGCAACACGGGCTGTGCACTCCAGCTGCTGACACGTGGCCAGCTTCTGTTGCTGTCAAAGTCAAGGCAATTCCACATCCAACTGCAAACACATCACTACGTTTCCCATGGAAATCTTACTCAGGAATCTACACAGTGAGATACACATTATCTTATTATTAATTAATCTCTTTTTATTTCTCATTTGTATTATAGTTAGGACTTTATGCCAATTCCTCTTGAAACTGTATATTCAGTAAGTGAGAGTATCTGTGAATTCCATTTTGAGAGCGTAAAGATTTCACAGAATATTTACTTTGAACTGGGCAGTGAGTCTGAGAGAGCTGAGAATCATTAGCTATTTAAGGTCTAAAAATCTCCTCTGATCTGACTGTTTATTCTTAAACCTTGCCCCCCCTACTCTGGTCACATCACAGACAGAGCACTGTGCTGGGCGTGGGGACACCGGGACCCCAGCCCTGGCTCTGCCTCTTTACTGGGCTCATGACCTAAGGACGGTCATCCTGTCTGTAAAACCGGAATGTCAGACCAGCCCAGTGGCTCCAGCCTTCCGACCATTTTTCATTGTTCTCCACTCTGCCAGAGGACCCACATTCCTAAAGACTGCCAAAGAGATCACCCATTATTGCTTATTGTGATAATTAAATCAATTTCCTCTTAAAAGCTAACCAAAGGTAGAATAATTACCAAACAGAATAAAACAACAATGGCAGTTAACACTTACTGAGTGCTTACTGTGGCCCCAAAGTGAGCACCTCCCCCCCCCCCACAACCCTACCAGTCCCAGCATCGCCACCACCCTGCGGGGTCCAAGTCGGGAAGCGCTGTCTCAGTCGAGACTAAGGTCTGCCTGGTCCTCTCTCCTCCCTTGGAGCAGAAGTCTCCAGCCCTAGATGCTACTATCCTCATCTGCAAAGATCTTGGACACGATTTGGTCATGCCCAACGCTGTTTTGGAAAAGTTGTGAAGTTGTCAAGAGAGGTCAGGGGACTACAATAAAGTGAAACGGGCAAGACACTGGGACGACATCCTCTCTGCGAAAGTACTTCTGCATCTCTGCATTTTGTCAAAAACCCTGTCCAGGGCCCTGCACACACAGAGCTCTAGAGTAAGTAAGTCAATCACCCAGGCAGCCACCTACGAGTACTGCGCACAATCCCCACGGGCGCTGACGCCTGGGCTGACTCAGAGGCTCCTCGTGAACCCCAGAAAGGGGGCAGGCGGACTTAAGACGCCGGGCAGTTAGGGGGACTAGTAGCAGTGAAAGAACCACTGCTGCACTGACGTCTCCATTTTCCGTCTCCACCCACTAAGACCGACACTAAGTTCTGCTGAAGACACACGGGGCGGCGAGGGGGTCAAGGAGCAGCAGCTTCGGCCCCTCGGCAGAAGCACGGGCTGTCCCCTCGGGGCTCTGCACTCACCAGGAAGGCTGCCGGCTCGTTTGTGGGTGCTGTGGGCGCTGCGGGTAAATCCGGAGTGGGTCCACCTCCTCGGGAGTGGCCGGGGGGAGCTCTCGGCGGGGACTGCTGGCACTAGCCTTGCTCCAGCGCTCGTGAAGAGGCGTGATGATTCCAGACACAACGCGAGAGCGGAGCTCCTCACTGTTCTTGTAGGTCCTGCGGGAAGTATACAAAGGGTCAACGGCTTGCCGCTGGCTGGCAGCCCTGCATGCAGTACTTGGGCGGCTGCGGCGGCCTCGGCAGCTCTTGGCGTTACGCTTAGACCGTTTCCAAGGGGGGGAACGGGCCGTCCAGCGGGCCTGCGTGAGGGGGGCAACGGCCCGGCGAGGTCTCCGAGATTTGGGCCTGAGCTTCCTAGGCATCTGAGTTGCCCCTCCTCATTTACCACCCCATTAGAAAGAGGTGAGAGAGTGGGGCACGGGGCCTGGACTGGCTGCTCCTCTGGACCCACCCTATCCCACCCCACCCTCGATTGTGTGTTCATCGTGTGTCACAGGAAGGGTCACAGCAAGGCAAAGCCTCCGTGGGGAGAATGAACCAGGTTCCTGGTCCAGGTGGGCAGAGCTCTGGGGGCTCAAAGTGTAGCTCTGCACCAACTTGGGGGCCCTTGGAAGGCTGCTCTGGGCCTCCGTTCTCTGCCTGCGAGAGACAAGCACCGTGAGCTTCTGATGAGGGGCTGAGGCTGACTGGGGTAACAGGGAGGGAGGAGCCCTTTATAGAGTTCTAACAGTCAGCTGCTTTGAAATAAGCCATCTCCTGGGTCAAAAGGCAAACCTCACAGAAAAAGCAATGTAAAAACTGAAATCATAAACATTCTCTGACCATGTAGAATCATACTAAACATGAACACAGAAAGGAAATCTCTAAATATGTGGAAATTACGTAACATAAATCTAGATAATCCATGAATCAAAGAGGAAGTCTTGAAAAAAATACAAAACACTGATTAAAAATAAAGATACAACAAATGAAAACATATGGGATATAGCAAAGCGGTGTTGAGGGGAAACTTCATAGCATTAAATGCTTACATTGGAAAAGAGGAAAAAATAATAATCAAAATTCTGAGCCTAGAAAAAGAAGAGCAAATTAAGCCCAAAGCAGGCAGAAATAAGAAATTATAAAGAACAGAAATCAATAAAATAGGAAAATAATAGTAAAAATTAATTAAAAAGCTGGTTCTTCCAAAAAATGAGTAAAACTGATAAACTTGTAGCAAGAGTGTCAAAACTAAAAAGAGAGCGGATGCAGACCGCCCACGTCGAGAAGGACAGGGCAGCCCAACAGCCCTGCCCCAGGGCAGGGGCCGCGAGAGCATGCGCACATGCGCACAGCTTCGCTCGGCGACCGCGACCGAGGCCGACTCCTCGGCAACCACACGCTGCTCACAGCTCAGCCGAAACGAAGCAGACAATCCGAACAGTTCTGGCGCAGTAACTCAACTCATCACAGGCACTCCAAACAAGAGATCTCCAGGTCCAGATTATTTCCATGGAGAATTCCACCAAACATTAAAAAGAATTAACATAAAAAATAACATCAATTTATAGTCACTTCCAGAAAACACACGAGGAGGAAACATTTTCCAACTCATTTTCTGAGGCCAGTATTACCCTGATATCAAAACCAGATAATGAGTACAAAAAAAGGAAACCACTGACCAGTATTTCCTATGAATTTGGGTGCAAAAATGCTCAACAAAATACTAACAAATTGAATTAAAAATATGTAAAAAGGATAATACACCACAGGATTTACTGTAAGTATGCAAGGCTAGTTCAATATTCATAAATGTTTACTTTATCAGTAAGCTTAAAAAACTCAAATAATTGTATCAATTGATGCAAAAAAAGAATTTGATAAAATCTACCATAATAAATCCATTCATGATTAAAAAAAGAAAACAAACCTCTCAATAAACCAGGAGTAGAGGAGAACTTCCTCCATGTGATAAAGAGCACCTACGGAGAGACCCACAGCAAACAACACACTCAGCAATGGCAGACCGAACACACTGACTGGGGACAAGCAAGAGCGTTCTGTTCTCTCCCACCTCTCCTATTCAGAATAATACTGGAGGTTCTGTCACTTCAATGAGGAAAGAAAGAGCACACAGATTAGAAAACAAGGAATAAAACCGCCGCATCTGCAGATGACATGATAGTCTACTTGAAATTCTCAAGGAACCTACAAAAAACGCCAGCACTGCGCTCACTGAGTGTCCGACACGCAAGCCGGGACACGAGACAGCACACAACACAGCACTTCTGTGCTAACAGTGCACACTGACAATCACAAGTAACAACGGAACACCATTTCCAATCACCTCTAACCGCCCAAAAGAAGTAACAAGAACATGTTCAGATTCTGTATGCTTAAAATGACAAAACAATGATGAAAGAAACCAAGTGAAGACCTAAATAAATGGAGGCAACTCCAATCAAAATCCCAGCAGGTTTTTTTAATAGACACAAACTTACTCTACAGTTTATACAGAAAGACACAGCCCCTAGGACAACTAAAACTACCTTGACGGGAAGTGAATGGGAGGAATCACTCTACTCCAAATTAAGGACCACTATATATCTACAATAATCAATGCTGTGTGGTAGCGGCAGAGGGATAGACGCAAAGATCGATGGGAAAAAACAGAGAACACAGAAACAGACCCACACAAGGACAAATAACCGATTTTTGACAAAGTTGCCAAAGCAATTCAATAAAACAATGAAAGGTGTTGAAGCAATTAGACATCCACAGGCAAGAAAATGAACCTCTACCTAAACCTCATATCTTATATAAAAATTAACTTAAAATAAATCACAGATGTTATTTATTTTAATTTTTATTTTTTTATCCTCACCCTATGACACTTTTTCATAGTTTTTACAGAAATGGGAAGGGAAGGAGGGAGAGAGGGAGAGAAACATCGATAGTTGCCTGCCTCCCGTATGTGCCCCAACTGGGGACTGAACCTGCCCAGACCAGTCGAACCCGAGACCTTTTGGTTCACAAGACAAATGTTCCCACCAAGCCACAACAGCTAGGGCAAATCACTTTAGTGAAAAACAAAACTATAAATGTTTAGAAGAAACATAGGAGAAACTATTTCGGAATCTGGGGCTAAGCAAAGAGTTCTTACACTTGAGACTAAAAGCAAAAACTGATTAAATAGATATCAAAATTCAAAACTTTTGTTTTGTAAAAGACAACGGAAAGAGAAAGAAAAAACGACAGTCCAAAAGCAAGTACTCCTAAACTACCATCTATCAAAGGCCTTGTAGCTGAAATACATGTAAGGAACTCTCACAATTACAACAATAAAATAAAAAATCTAAGTAGAAAATGGGCAAAAAATACAAAAAGACATTCTGCCGAAGAGGATGTACAGACGGTACACACACATATACACACGACAGGATTCTCAACATCGGCAGCCACTAGGGAAACGCAAGTTAAAACCACTACGAACTACCACTGCCCAGTGATCAGAATAGCTAAAATGAAAAACAGTGACGCCACCAAATGTTGGTGACGGTCCAGAGGTAACTTCGTCACTCGTACCCTGGTGGTGGGTATGTAAAACGGTGCAGGCACTCTGGAAAAGCACTCAACAACTTAAAAAATGAAACACGCAATTACCATCGTGCTCTTGGGCATTTATTGCAGAGAAGTGAAAATTATGTCCACACAAAAGCCTGTACATAAATGTCCACAGCACCTTTATTCACAAGAGCAAAAAACTGGAAATAACTCAGACACCATTTAACTAATGAACGAATGAACAACGGGGTACATCCACAGCGTGAAATACTGCTCAACACCACAAAGGAACAGGTGCGTGCAACTGAGATGGATCATAACGGTACTGTACTGAGTGAGAAAAGCCAATCCCCAAAGCTTACACACTGTATAATTCCATTTATACACTTTTGAAATGACAGAATTTTAGAAATGAAGAGTAAATAATGGTTGCCAGGAAGTTAGGGATGGGGAGGGAGAGAGTGTGTGGCTCCTGGCAGGGATGGAATGGTTTGTCATTGTATCAATGTCAAGTCCTGGGTGTGAGAGCTAGTATAGTTTCGTGCAATATTATCATTGAGGTAAAATGTATTAAGGGTACAAAGAGTCTCTTACAACTGCATGTAAGCCTACAATTAAAATTAGAAGTTTAATTAAAAATATATTTATTACATAACCATAAAATAACCCAAGGTTAGACTGGATCAGTGGTTTCAGATCTTTTTTAGCACAGAAGGGGGCCCAGGAGGGCAAGAGAGAAAACCAAGTGGATGGGGCGCAGGGCTCTCCAACTCCTGCTCCCAACCTTTCCACCAGAGCAACTCCGCTCTAACCAGTTTAGCGCCAATCCTGAGCACGCTGTGCTGGAAGGAGGAGTCCCACGATTAGAAAGTGGTAATACCTGCGGTGGCTCGAAGTCGCTAGGGGCCTATGGTCCATTCATCCCTACAAAGGACAGCTTTCTACTTAGAACGCAGAACTTAGGATCTCTGCTGCTCTCCCGACCAAAGTCGTTGGAGGGGATAAATAAATCCATTCCTCCTTCCTTTCCAATCAGACAAACTGCTACGTGTTGCACTTGGAGGACCCCTGATCTCCCTATGTGAGATGTTTACCTGCAGAACTCAAGTCTGATTCAAAAACTATCAAGAGGAGTTCTCACACAATTTCTACGTCTCAGCGGAACTGCAATTTTGGTAGTAGCAAAAGACAGCTTGTCATCCTGTCTAATACAGAAAGGGCATGGCAGAAAGAAACAGGTTCACACTCCTTGGCAAATTGCAGTTTGCTTACCAGGGGACACGAATAACTACCCGAAACAGACAAGACAGGCCATGACGACAGAACAGGGAGGGCCACACGAGGGAAGGGGACTGGAAGCAGGCAGCTCAGCGCTGCTGAGGCAGAAGAGGGAGGTGTGATTAGGAGGCAGGTCCCACCCTAGCTCTCACAGCCTCAGTTGCCATGGAGATGATTCCTGGTGACCAGATTTTTCTCTCTGCCTGTTTACTAAGAGCTTGGGCCCAGCACTAAGCACTCTGTGTGGACAGCTCATTTCGCTCCCAGAACAACACCCTGAAATAGTACTATCGAAATAGTACTACCATGTCCTTCCCGTCACAGTGATCGATAAAACACCTACACGCAAACCCCAGCAATAAATGCATTTAAAAATAAAGGGATGGAAACATTAACACCGCTTCTCTCTCAGTATTGCTGAGGCAACTGAATGCTCTGATGTGCGTGAACAGCGTAACACAGGCCTGCATTCTTCCACAAGTTCTGTCCATTTCTCTCCCAGTGGCAACAACGGAGAAGTCGAGAGAGGGCCCACGCTCCAAGTATCCTTCCCTGGTCTTCTCGAGGGGTGCGGTGGGGCCCCGGGGTGGGCAGCACCCGGAAGAGAGCTCTGCCAGGGCCAGTCCTGGCCTCGCTCCACTCAAGCCCTTCGTCTGCTCCACGCGAAACAGAGCCGGGGCCCGCCTCCGAGGACGCCACACTCTAAGAAGTTCATCATAAAATACCCACTTATAACCACAGTATAATGCGTACTTTTGGCCCAAATTTTTGAGGGAAAAATAAGGATGCACATTATACATGGGTCTTACCTGAAATACCCTATAGCTGTTGCGGTGTTTTTGTAATTATTTGTCACATAAAATTTCTTATGCCATAATATGTTCAAAAATAAATGCTAAAATTCCTTTATAATGCAGAAAAACACAAGTACCTAAGTATAAATAAATAAATAATTAAATTAAAAAATTAAAATGAAAGATTTTTTTTCCCTGAAAGTTTGGGCCAAAAACATGGGTGCACATTATACACAGGAGCACATTAGACACAGCAAAATTCTTAGAAGTTTGTTTCAAAACACCAAACATGGGGGGCCAGGAAGGCTTCTCCTGGGGCTGAAGGAGGAGCAGGAAGGAGGTGGCTGGGAGGAGCCCGCGGGCAGAGGAAGAACTCTGAAGGGGGCAGGCACCACGGCTGAGACAGGGGAAGCAGCACAGGACGAGGCTGAAGGGCTGGGGCACTAGGCTTTAGGCCTCATCAAGGACTTCGTTCTTTATCTTCAGAGAAGAAAAAAGAAAATTCACTGAGGGGGTTTGGGTTTTTTTTTTAATTAGAAATGTTTAAAACGGTCTCAGTGTGAGATTTTGAGAGTCAGCAGCGGCGTGTAGTCCATTCACAGGCCGGTGCGATCGCCGGCCCCTCCATCCTCAGCACCCGCCTCATCTTGCAGAACGGAACTAAGTGGGTGCCCATGAACCACCAACTCCTCATTCTCCCCTCTCCCAGCCGCCGGCAATGACTGATTCCTTTATTTTCTGTCTCCGCGACTCTGACTTCTCTAGGTCCCTGTGTAAATGGAACGGTACAGCATCTGTTTGCTGGTGACTGGCGTACTGCACTGAGCATACCCTCAGCGGTTCATGTTGAATCATGTCTTCAAGATTCATGTTGAAACCTCCCTTCCTTTCTAAACACTGAGCGACACTCCACTGAACAGCGCGATAGTCCACATTTGTTCACCCGCTCATCTGTCCTTGCCGTGCACGGGTACCTGTGTTGCTTCCACCTCTCGGCTATTATGAATAACGCGTCCGTGAACATGGACATACGAGCACCACCTCAACACCCAGCGGTCAATCCCACGTGCGCGCGCCCTAGCGGAGAGCTGGGTCACATGGTCACTGTTTGAGGGACCACTTTCTATAGTGGCCGCGTCACTTTACACTTCCACCAACAGTGAACAAGGGTTCCAAATTCTCCATGTTCTAACACTTATTTTCTGGAAAAAACCCTTTTTCTATGGTAGCCACCCTAACACGTGGAGGATTTCAAGCGAGGGTTTTCAACCACGATCTATGGTAGTTTAAATGTGCTGGCCCACTGCCGTGCGGGAAACCCACCGGAGGGCGGAGGGCGGAGGGCGGCGAGCGGGAGTGACGCTGGGGTCTCCGCACACGCGGCTGCACGGAAGGGGGGGGCAGAGGGGGGTGGCCGGAATGTGGAGGTGGGTGCTTTGGAAGTCTGAGAAGGGGGGAGCGAGTGCAAAATGGTTACTGATGATTATAGACGACAAAATGTAACGGGGTTTCCAGGCAGTTCTGATGACTGCGATCTTAGAGTGAGGCCAGGCCTCCTCCAAAACCCTGAGGAGGTCAACAAGGATGGGGAAAAGTCCCTAAAATAGAATAAAGTGGAAATAAAAGGGACAAACTATATATCAAACAGAAGGTTTTATTGCACTGGGAAAACAAGCATTAACCTAAGTGCCTTTTGAACACAATACTACTGACTCTATACGTCCTCAGTGGGACACAGGGAAGGGACGAAAAGACTGGGAAGAAACAGTATTTGACGCTTTACTTAGTGGATTTGTTTTCGGTAGGTACTGATGAAGCAGTTCAGGTTCCACTTACGTGTATTTTAGGATCAAACAAAGAAGTAAATGTCTTAGTGCCGTTGGACATCAGAGTTCTCACCCCAGAAAGGAGATACAAGGATGGACAAGAGATTAAGAATCCCACGGGGCTAGATAAAAAATAAAAGTATCAGTTTGAAATTTAAGAAAAACAAACTGTAAGGAAAGAGTCTCCTAGCTCTATTCCCTGACAAGGCCTGGAAGCAGTGACATCCTTGGTCTTAATGAACAAATTCCAGGGGCAGATTCTAGTTTTCAAATAGAATTCCCTACAAACCATGATGTTCATTAGAAAAATGGCTAATTTCAAAGCAGGGGCAAGGAGATTGCAAGGTGAGGCTAGAATCTTTTTGTGTCAGAAAGTGAAAACGCTCAGATGAGGATTTGTCAAAAGGACAAAGTGGCAGCTTGAAGGGGTCCCACTGGTCAACGCGGGAACAACCTGAGCATTCAGAGAATGGCAGAAATGGATTATAATGCCAAAAGAAAAAGGAATCCATGAGTCACACTGGTATTTTAAAAATTAAAAATAAAGAGGACAAGACTAGAAAATCCTTCTTAAAAGTGCTAATAAATGCGGAAAGAAAAATAAACACAGTAAATTACTATTTCATAATCATCACAATAATAATCGATTCCGGCAAGAATCATCAATAGCTGTTAGAAGCACCGGGCGGAAGACCACTGGGAAGCAGAGCACTCGGCCGCCTGTGTGATCCCGCACACCACTTGTTAAGCACGAAGGAAAGCAAGTGCGTTTACAGTAGGGAAGGCTGGCAGACACTGTCACTGCCGAGGGACCAGACCCGCTGTGAGACAGGCATCGCGCGCCCGATGGGACACACCGGGAACGGGGCCTCGCCTACGCAGTGTCCTCGTCGAAAATGTTCAACCTTTGTCAAAAGATGGGGAAACAATCTGATAAACCCAACCTTGAGGAAAAGTCTGAACATCCCACACAACTGATCTCAAGCCTTCAAAAATACCAGTGCCACTAAAAAAAAAAGGCTACGAAATAGTTCTAGGTTAAAGGTAATTAAAGAGACATGAAAATAAATGCAATGTATGATCTTGGTTGGATAAGGAAAAAAACCCTCAAACTGAAACCCGAAAGACTGGCTGGCGAAGCAGGGCACTGCTGTGAGGGCTGCAGCCGTCTGGCCGCGAGCCGCGCATCAAGCGGCGGGACTGTATCGATGGCACGCTTGGGAGTTGATAGCTGTACTAAGATTATACAGGAGAATGCCCTTGTAAGGAGACAAATGTTAAAATATTTAAGGGCTAAGGCTCAGAAGGTCTGGAAATAACTCTCAGATGGTTGAAGAACAAAAGAGCGTATAAAAATTAAGCAAATATGGCAAAATGTTGAAAAAATTGGTAAATCTAGGTGATGGGTATAGGGGTGTTTGCTGTCGTATTTTTGCAAACCATTTTTTCTGTAGGGTTGCAAAGTTCAAAATTAAAATTCAAGAGGATGGGAAGACAAGTAAGACTAGGAAAAAATATTTACAAGACACATCCATGAAAAAGGACTGTTATCAAAAATACACAGAAAACTCCTAAAATCAACAATAAGAGAACTACATATGCGCCAGAGACCAGAACAATCGCCTCAGACACGGACAGGAAAGCTGCTCAGCATCTCGTGCCACAAGGAACTGCAAGTTACAATAGAAGGCATCACTGCACACCTGTTAGAGCAGCCAAAACCTGAAACGTCAGTGCTGACGAAGGCTGGCAAGGATGCGGAGCAACGGAAACTTGCGCTCGTGGCCGGTGGGAATGTAAAACCGCGCAGCCACTCTGGAAGGTGGTCTGGCAGTTTCTGACGAACCTAAACACACTCCTCCACCACCGAGAGTGACCCCTGACGATGATGGGCATCAGTGCAGGTTCATCCACCTTTAGAAGAGCGCCCCCCTGGTTAGGAACGTGGACAGTGAGGGGCTCAGTGTGTGGACTGGGGGGAGGTGGGGCAGGAGGTCCATGGGAATTCTGCACTTGCCGCTCAGTTTTGCTGTGAATCTAAAACTGCTCTACAAAGTAGTCTACCAAAAAAAAGTTGGGGGTGGAGTGGAGACCTGATTAGGGACACTGCTCTTCCAGGCGCCTGCTCCGACGGACTGCACTGGGCCACCCCCGTCCCTGCTCCATGGCCGCGACAGCACATGCGGACCCCTGACTGCATGGTTTGATTCCACACGGCACTGCCCACGTGAGTCCTCTCTTCAGGTAAATTAAAACCAGGAAGAGAGCCGAGAAGTGGCTGTGCTGGGAGTGAAAGACCCCTCTGTCCACATTCCTTCATTTTCTAGCTACCCCCACCCCGTTCCTTACATCCGGCCACTGGGTCTCTTCCCCCCCGCCCCTCTCCAGGACACCTGTCACTTAGAAGTACCTGTGGAAGTCACTCAGGTGTTCTGAATCGATAAAATCATCCAAGTTGAGGGTCAAGTCTGACACTTGCTCTGAGCCATATTCCTAGAAAAATAAAAATAAAAAATGAGAGACTGGGAATACTTCTGGGCCAAGGAAATACATATGTGCACAAGGAAACAAATATAAGGACTGTGTAATATAGGAAATACCCTTCCAACGCTTGCGGCCTTCTCTGATTCAGGAATATCATCTTTCAGAGGCAGAGCCCGGAAAACCTGCTTCCTGGGCTCCGTTACAGGCTTGGACGCACGACTTCAACTCAGAGGTGGGTGACACGGGGAAGCAGGCTGAGCAAGAGACGGACTTCTTGCTACTGAGGGCTCGGAGCATCAGCGGCTCACGAGAAGCAGCACCAGGGCTGGCGGCAGGGGCCGGTCCCTCGTGCCCAGCAGGTGGCACCAGCAGCGGTTTCCACGGCACGGTTTGGGGCACTGTCCTGGAGCCCACGTATGAACCTGCTTCCCAGCCCTTCCAACAATTAAACGAGCTACCCCAATTCTTTAGTAAACCCGATCTGTTTAAACCAACCTGAGGGGAGTTTGTTGTCTGTAACTAAGTCCTTGTCTGATCTGAGATCGAAGTGTTCATCCAAAGGGAAAGGGATAAATCAGTCATGGTACTGTGGAATACCGCACGGGAAATCAGTGAGGTATGCCTATGCGCATTCCCACATAAAGACTTCCGAAACGTACCGAGGGGAAGGAGCCGGCGCAGTACAACACAGGCCGTGTTAATACCTTCATACGACCACACACGGGCAACCAGATCGCAACCTAATGAAAAGAACACCACTGCCCTCGTGGTGCTGCCTGTCCAGTGACACAGTACAAACACTGCCCCAAAGCATAAACAAGTACAGAATTATACACGGCAGGAAAATAAAATGATGAAGGCGAGAAGAACGATTTAGATTTTTTTTGACAGGTAAGAGTAGGTAATCAGGACTGAGCTTTTTGAGGAAGTGACAAATGAGGGAGCAGTCCTGGCTAAAGAAAGGTCGAAGTGTGTGTGTGTGTGTGTGTCACCCACAGTGGAGGGAAAGAGCTCTCTTGCACAGGAAACAAGAAGTGTGAAGGCTCCAAGCTAAGGCAGCAGAGAGCTAAAGAACTAAAGAACTAAGAGTAGCCCGGGCTGGTGTGGCTCACTCGGTTGGAGGGTCCTCTGATAAACCTAGAGGTTGCAGGTTCGATTCCCGGTCAGGGTACAAGCCTAGGTTGCAGATTTGGTCCCTGGTCAGGGTGTGTACCAGAGGCAACAAGATTGATATTTCTCTTCCTCCCTCTCTCCCTCCCTTCCCCTCTCTCTAAAATCATTAAGCATGTCCTTGGGTGAAGATGAAAAAAAAAAAGAACTAAATTAGCCCCCTATGGCTATGGTGAGTTTCTTCCTCCCACAGTGTCACCAAATGGAATTAACCATTCCCCTGTGATGGAAAGTCCCCCCTTTATAAGACGAGGTGCTGAAAGTGTTTGAGCACAAGCTTTTCTGTATTTAGGGAAAGTTCCAGAAGTAGGGTCATTGGGTAAAGGCCTCATTCACAAACATTTAGGGCTCTGCGTCCACACAGGTAAATGGGTTTCAAAAACGTGACCCCAACACCCACTCCCATCAGCAGACCCCCGTGTCTCGGAGACTCACCAGCACGTTGATGATCATGCTGCGCTCCACGGTGACGGCCTTCACAAGGAGCTTTCTGGACCCATCCTTGGACTCGTACCGGAGAGTGTACAGGTCTTTGTTGCTGTTCCACTCAGCGGGCAGCAGCTCTGATTTCTTGTCCCTGGGACCCGGCTGAGAAGACACCAGGGTTGAGAGGAAGGTCATGACCTCAGAACACAGCCATAAAGGACCCTGGAGACAATCTAACACTATCCCTCACTTCACAGACGAGGTCAAGGAGGTCGGGAGAGATAAAATGTCCAAGGCCCTACAGCAAGTAGAGGGCCGGGACCCAGGGCTCTGGGCTCCCACTCCTGCTCCTCTCATCTCTGACCACCTCTGTCACACAGCCCCGGGATCTGTCGAGAATCGGTGGCCTTGCTTCGATATTCATCTCCTTGCCGCCCCCCACCAAGAATAAGGCCAATCATCTCCAGGGATACTGCAAAATCCTAAGGTAAAAATACAGATTCTGATGCGCCACCCTGCTCCACACTACTGTCGTGGTTTAACAAAAATTATGAACAATTTCACACATATGAAACGTAGCATGTGTACAACATAAAAAAGAATTATAAAATGGACGCCTATGTATCTACCACCAGCTAAAGAAACAGAGTATCGCCAACACTGCTGGTTGCTTGAGTACAGCCCCAAAGAAGCTCCCTCCCCGACCATGGGTAATTAATACTCTGTATCTCTAAAAATGTCTTTACTTTTCCTTACCTAAAAATAAGTGGTTTCAAATGTTTTTGAATTTTATGTAAACTGCATTACTTCTACTGCTTGCCTTTTACATTTGAAAGTTTTTTGAGATCCATCCCGTCAGTGCGTTTCACTGGAGTCGATTCACTGAGCAGCCTCCCGCGGGGGCACAGCTCACAGCTACACGGCATCCCACCGTATGAGGACGCTGCCAGTTCCCCCTTCAGTGTTGCTGGCCATTTGGAGTGTGCACGGTCTATCTGTTTAGCCATTATAAAGGCTGCTGTGGGCATTCTTGCACACGTCTCCTAGTGCACATGTGGAAACATTTCTATACAGTACGTCTGGGGGAAGAACTTTTAACTCATAAGGTAAAGCGACACTGTTTTCCGAAGAGGCACTGAATTACACTCCCACAGGCCAAGTGCAAGAGCTCGTGCCGTTCCCGTAGGCAGCAACACTGCCATTGCACACTTTTTCCATTTCTGCCCGCCTGGTGGGCGTAAGAATGCGTCGCTGGGTTGTGGTGTCTTCCTTTCTTTTCTTTGTTCGGTGACGCTATGACTTTCCTTTCATACACTGAAGTTCGAAACACAGCCCGCAAACTATTTCTATAGTAAGAGCTAACGCAGTGACTTCCAGGTGGGGAAAGATTTCTTAAAGAAGACTGACAAAGAAACACGGCGCTGTCTTTGAGACTGTTCATGATTTAAGGCTTCTCTTCGGCACTAGACACTACACAGTTAATGCTGGGATGAAAGATCTGCCATGGCTACAAATGAAAAGAATTAATAATTAGCACATAAACGGGATGCTTGGAAAATAGTTGTGAACCCACTTGAAAAGCTGGCAAAGGATACAAACAAACAAAAGATAAGAGCAGCTAATAGTGTATAAAGGACTGTTCAACTTTACCAGCACTCAGAGAAGCACAGGCTGAAATAAGGAGATCCCAGGTTACACCCATCAGACTGGTCACTACCCAGACTTCTGTTTTTGCCAGCTATTAGTGTAGGTGTGGGAAGGATGAGAACCTCCAGACACTGCTTGCTGGTGGCCACTTACACTCTCAGCCACGCTGGAGGGCAGCCTGGCAGTATTTATGCCATGAGGGGAGCTGACACGCCACGACCCCAAACCTCCCCTCCTGGAAGGAACCCTGTGCACAGAGGCACAGGGGACAAGACCAAGAATCTTCATCACCAAGGTGGAGGGGAAATGAAAAATACGCTCACAGAGGAACACGATACAGCAGTGAGAAGGAACTAATTAGATGTAATTGTGGCACTAAGGTAAAAGTTTAAAAAAATACATGACAAAAGGTAAGAAAAAATGAAATTTATAGCTGGGTGACATGCAAGAACTTAAAAAACGCACAAAAAATCTATTATTTTTTTCATGGATGCATATTTATACAGCATATTTATACATATGCATAAACGCATACATATGTATACATGTATATGTTTATACATATGCATATGCATATTTATACATCAAACATGGGGAAGATGGACCGGGAGGATCTGCATTCATGAGAACACAGTGGGAGAGAGCGGGACCAAAGATGACAAACAAGGACAAAAGACAAAGGTCCAGCAATGCAGGCCTTAAACAGCCCGTGGATGGCCGGAGGCCAAGAGTGGAGAGTTGGGGGGGCTCTCCTCTTTGGTCACCCCCAGTACTCAGGCATCCAATGGGGGAAGGGGAATAAAATCCAAGGTGTTGCAACGGGCACGTCTGAAACCTGACTGGATGGCATGGGCCTGAAGCAGAGAAACGAGGGTCAAAAACAAAAGTGAAACTGATCAAACCGCTATGCTAAGTGAGAAAGAGAAACTCCCTTCATCCCAACTGGGTAAATTTCCTGTAACACGTTTGGTGTCGTGGAAGCCAAGAATTTGGTAATATGCCTCTCTTGGTTCTATTAAGGGCCTTTGAATTTATATCCTCCATCTACAGCAACCCATCAGCATTTATATAATTCAGTCTGTTCATTATCTTATAACCTCTGGCCTCCAGAGCAAGGCAGAATCCTGGGGCCAGGTGAGGCTGACGCCTCTCACTGCAGCGGAACCGATGTTCCCCACCCAAGGGCTGCCCTGATATGGGGGACACAGGAGGGTGAGAGAGTGACTGGCCCTGGTGATATCAGGCCAAACATGGCATTACACTGTCCTCTAGGCCCTGACATCAAATATCAGGCCTCCCAGAAAGCTACAACTGGAAAGTAGCCAAAGTGCAGTAGTGGCGTTTAACTCCCTCGGATGAAAAATCTAAAGAAGGAGGCTGACAGGGGCTGAGAATTGCCCAAAGTCACCGTAAGTCGGGCAGAGCTGGATTTGGCATTCAGAGCTTCTGGCTGCCCAGCCACGGCTGGAGAAGATTTTTCCCCAGCCAGGTCCACCAGACTGGTCCCAAGAAAGTAACTACAGTTGTCCCCGTAGACAAACTCCTGGGCTGGAAGCATTCTCTAGTGGTCTCGAGTTCATCCCAGTGCCTCTGGACCAAAATGCACCCAAGGAAACTCCAACAGATCATTCTGGACATTTTCTCTTTCCCCATGATCCTAAGAGTCCCACTACAGAAAACAAAATTCTTTACCCTAAGTCGTGGCCATCTCTAGCTCCTGCCACCTAAACCACCTGACATAGCCATAAAACTCTTGCGAGGCGTGGTGCGGACTTTAAGAAAGAAATCCAAACTCAAACACTGGCTTTTTATTGAAGCCAATGAATGCACTGCTTCCCTAATCAAGTTTTATGCACACAATTCCCCAGGACCAAAGGAGACAAAACCAAAGCGAAAAGGAAGCAATTTAGCTTTTTACTTAACTGCCAATATATTATATAATCAGGTACGTGTACACACACACACTTTTGGGACCTTCCTCTGTCTTTTATTGCCCCAGCAGGGTGGAGGGAAGGAGGTGGCTGGAGAGGCAACATACACATCCTCGGAGCCTGGCAGACACCACTGGTCTCTGCTGAGTCTTCTGGTCCCAGGCCAGAAAAGTAAACCCTCTCCTGAATAAATTAATAGGAAAGACGCTTCTCCGAAGGGCTTCCACTCTGAATGAAAGCAGACTCAGCAGAAGTGAGAGGAGAGCAAGTGCAACCTGAGCTCCAATGACACTTACAGTAAAAGGGCGAAGAGCAACGGAAATACTCCCTAGCGGGCGATATGAACGCCCGTGCCCTCCGAGGGCGTGCGTGATTCGGCCCCGGGCAGCCATCCAGACAGTGGCCAAAGGCTTTCAAAACCCTCATTCTCTGGCCTCCCCTGTCATGTGTGGAGACAGCACCATTCTCTGCATGAACTTAGCACATGGCACCACGAACAGAGTGGAACTAGATGGACCTCTGGGAATTATTAGTTAAGGATTTTATTTTTTTAAACCAATATTAAAATGAGACCGTATTTTCTGCAGATTTCACCTGGACATTTTTGGGTCCAGAGTATACAGCAGGGGGATGCTGCTGGCTGGAATGAGGCAATAACCCGTATGAACTAATGTCCCTAAGCCGTCAGCGATGCGGAAGGCTGACAGGACGTGAGAGAGGATGAGTGGCGGAAGCAGATCTGCTGTGTCGATACGTATCTTTGGAATGGGGAGAAGAGAACAAACACCTGGTGTGGGGAGAGACTCCGACAGTGTGTCCAAGTAGCAGTAGCTGCTGGGAGTCAATAAGGAGAGCGACGTACAGGAGGCGGGTGAGAGAATAGGGAAAATGTGTTAGATCTGAAGGACAAGGCAAGGGGTCAGGGGAGCTAAGGGCTGACAAGGGAACTCCAAGGTCAGGACCAAGTCTTAACTCCCCTCCCCCATTCCACTGTCCTCCTGCACCACCCTACACATCAGATTCCTAAGAACGTCCCAGGAAAGACTGAAATGAAATGACTGGGGCAACTGCAAGAGCAGTTACAGATTAGGATGCGGGAGTGGGGCAGGTGAGGAGACGTCAGGTTCTGTTGGGGAGACTAGCCTCGGAAAGGGGAGCTTGATGCTTGCGAGTGGGGACTGTCTGTGCCTTGTCCCAAGGTCTGAAATGATGAAAGGCAGAGGAAGTGGAATGAAGTGCAGGGTGAACAATCAAGCCAGAAAGATGCATTTGGGAGGGAGAGCTGGTTCCTGCTTCGTGTGTGTGCATCAGACTGGCCCTTCTTTTCCAGCCTATCTCCAAGAGCGCTAGAGGGACAGAGAATGCTAAGTATGTATTGGGGGTCCCAGAGAGAAACTTCTGTGGATGGGGAACTCAGACACCGTGACAGTTCTTGTGCTTCTGTTTCCTGTTGGTGGGAGTAAAATGTGAGGGGGTGTGGCGGTCTTGGCCCCTAGTTCTATGAGACAGAGGAATGGGGCGACCAGGGATGTGGGAAGGACCTGGCCCTAAGTGCTCAGGATGCATAAACCATCTCTCAGGAAGGACCCTTAAAACTGTGCAGAAGAGGAAAAGTTTAAGACTCTGGATGTACATCTGAGAAACTGAAACTAGAGCACTGAAGCAGTTAGAAATGACAGTAAGGTTGAAAAATCTCACTACCAGATGCAAGGGGCGAGGTGCCCTGTTCCCCAGAGCCAGTCTAGGTTCTGAGAGGGAGAAGGCGGGGGCGCAGGTTTGGAGTTCTGAGTGTATCTGCAGGAAGCGTGGCAGGGACGCTGTTTCCTCTGGCAGAGTAGAAGGCAAAGTAAGGGGCCAAGCCCAGTTCTCACAGGTGGCTGATGTGTAGGATGAGAGTCATAGGGGAGCGGCCTGGAAGATGGGGGAATGCTACAGGAAAGAACCAGTGAGGCAGGCCGGGTCCAGAAGTTCTGCGGCTCCGCGGGGATGACAAGGCTCCCAGAGGCAGAGCCTGAGGACGGGAGAGCGGGAGGGCTGCTCCTGTAGGGGCAGCTGCGGGGAGGAAAGCTTACCTGGCCCTTACACCCAGGGTGTACGTGTGTACGTGTGTGAGGTGCTTGCTTTCCAGAGCCTGAGTTGGGGATGACAGCGGGGAGCGGCCTGCAAAGGACGAGGGGTGTCTGGGTTCTCTGGGCCCATCCTGAGAAGTGAAAAGAGGGCCCCTGACTGGGGCTGAGCAGGTCAAAGCTCACCCCTATACTCGGGTCCAGTTATCAGGTGGAGGCTCCAGGACAGTTTGCGGGGCAGTACTGGGTGGCAAAGAGCTTACTTCAGGCAGGTGAGGAGTGCGCAGGGGAGGCTACACCCTTCTCAGTGCCAGGTCCACACAACCCTGACCTCGGAGACTGCCAGGCTGTGCTGAAAGCAAGTTTCTGACCGTGGGTTTTCAAGTACGTGCCGGCTATGCCGTGAGGGGCTTTGGGCTCAGCTGGGACTGCAGAGCACCTCCCCAATCCGCAGACTGTGGTGTCATGAATCCCAGGTCCCAGAGCTGGGAGAAGGGAAGGTTAGGTGCTCTTGACCAGGGCTTCGGTCCTATGGGTTTGGGCAAAAGACACCTTAGCCCCTCCACCCCAGCTCCGAGTTGACTCCGTGGCGTACCTGGTCGCCGACACCCAAGCCGTAGTAGCCGTGCGTCACCACCTCCCAGTGTAGGAAGCAGATGAGCGCGTCCTGCGCACAGGTGATCGCGGGCGCCACAGACGCGAACAGTACCTCCAAGCCCGCCATGCGCGCCCCCGGCTTCTGCGGGCAGAGGAAGGAAATGAAAAAGTGCGTTGAACCGACTCGGCCCACGGAGTACTGATGATCCCGCACCGATAATCCGTTCGTCCTAGCCACCTCTCCACCCACGGCCAAAATGGAGACGCCCGGGGGTACGGGGGTGCGGCCACCGGAAGTAGCCCTAAAGAGCGGCGCAGCTGCGCAAACGCGCCCGGGCTGGAAACCAGACCGCGCACTTCAAGGTTCCTGCAGGCAGAGCGTGGGCAGGGAGGGGCAGGGAGGGGCAGGGAGGGGCGGGGCGGGGGCGGGACCTGGGGCGGGGTGGGCGGGGCCGGGCCCGCGGAGGAGGGGAGGGACTCCTGGGGGTGCGGCCCTTCGGAGCTAGAAGAATCCCTATCTTCCCTCGTGGCTAGCGGGAGCGCTACAAGCAGGGAGGGTGTAGCGTCCTCGAGGAGAGGCCACCTTGTTCTGAACCACAGACTTCCCAACCCCAGAATTGGGTGGGCGTATGCTAGTGGGGGAAGATGTAATGAAATATGGCTAAGTATATATTCATAATAATTGGCTCTTATTCAGTTCTTGCTACGTGCACATTATTCGAAATGCTTTTTTCTACTTGAGTTCATTTATTTAATCCTCGTGACACCAACCTTAATGATAGCCCCATTTTACAGGTGGGTAAACAGAAGCACAGAGTGTTAAATCTGACCAAGATGACACAGCCAGTGTCATCTGTCTGGCATTTATTAAATATTTAGCATTTATTAAATATTTATTATGTGCGAGATCCTGTGCCAACATCTTGATGTCACCCTAACAACAATTCTGTGAGGTATGTTTCATTGTCACCTTCATTTTGCAGATGACAAAACCAGCTCAGAGAATTGAGGCTACTTCTCCCAAGAAGACACAGCTGCCTGCTGCTGAGCTCGAGTTCCTGATCCACTACCAAATTGCAATAGTTTTCTTGCCTGACTCTTTCATGATTTTTACCACCTGTTATTTCTTCAACAGGTTTCTCAAAATCCAGTTTCCCATCCCAGTCAGCACTCTGCTGCAATCCGTTGTCATCTCTCATTTAAATGCCTACGACAGCCTCTGAACTGCTCTACTCCATCCCTGCCTCCCTAAAGTTCACTCTACATTCTGCAACTATAGATTGTTTTAGAACACATGCCCGATCACATCCCTCCTCTGTGCAACCCTCCCAGGGCTCCCATCACACTCAAAAGAAAAGTCAAGTCCTTCCCAGGGTCTGCAAGAACCTGCCTGTGGTCTGCAAGCCCCACCCTTACATCCCTCTGACATCCTGTCTAACTCTCCCCTGGTCATCTGCATTCTTGCCTCCGATAACCTTGACTCCCATCTTCCCTCACACCCACACCTGATCCAACAGTAAAGCTAGTCACCCATGCCTTCAAAATATATTCTGAATCTGACCACCTCCACCCTGGTCTGATCCTCTAGCATCTCATACTTGGACTTTTGCAGTAGCTTCCTACCTAGTCTTTCTCCTTCACATGTTCTGTTCTTCAGGCCTTTGCATGTACCATCTTTCCCCAAATATCTGTATGGTTCATTCCTTCCTTTTAAGTGACTCCTTCCCTCACCTCCTACTAGCCTCAGCAGAGGGCTTCCCTGATGCCCATCTGGAACAACCGCCTCTATTCTCTGACCCTTTACCCTGCTTTCTATCCTGCAAAGCATCAATTGTAACCTGATGCTGTATTAGGCATGTGTTTGCTTGTTTATTTAATGGCTCTCTTCCCACTAGACTGTGAAAGGGAGCAGGGGTCATGTTTGACTTGTGTACGGGTATGCCTGAGTACCTTCCCAGCTCAATATATATGTATCGAATGAATGCATGCATGCATGAATGAGTGAATTACTGACCTGGACTCAACCCAGTCCAGCTAGTCCCACTCACCCCTTTGCAGTCCACCACTCACTTTCTTAGCTAGACCTGTATCTCTCCAAATTTTGTGTTCCTGAGGTTCCCTTGGGATGCCCAGATTCTTGAACCCCATCTACAGAGATTCTAGAAGAGCAGGTCTGAGATGGAATACAGGTATGTTGACCACACTCTGGGTGATGCTCCAGCGGAGGCTGTGGAACTTCTGAGATATACTGCCTGTGGCACAAAGCCCTCGCTCTTTACACCGAGACGCTACGCACTTTCAGGCGACCCTGATTTTGCTCACTCTGTCTCTTCTGCTTGCAGTGTCCTCCAGCAGTTATGTAAAATTCCACCGATTCATTCGTTCAAGCACTCACTAAGCCTCCATAGGCTGGGTTGCCACAGGCGGCTACGCAGGCTGTGCACTGCACAGAGGTGCCCACCCAGTGGCAGCCCCACCCCTAAGTGCCTACACTGTGATCCAGGCCCAGATGAGCAAGCCATAGTTCCTGCCACTATGGAGCTCACTGTGGGACGTGAGTTGTCCCAGTTGAGAGCAAAGGAACTGGGATGTTTTTTCACTCACTCCCTGTCTGCCACCTGCTGAGGGCTACTTCTGGGGGCACGAAAAGCCCTCAGGCAGAGAATTGCAGAGTTTAGAGAAAGCAGCCCTTGGTGCTTAGCAGTGAGTGCTGAGGAGTGAGTGGGGCACCGTGGCATCTGCTGTGCCCTCCCCCCACTGAGGGTGAGCCCTGTCTTTGAGAGCCCCTGGCCCAGCCGCCGTCATGAAGTGGGCACTAGCGTGTGTCTACTGAAAGGATAAGGTAGCTCTGTCTATTGCACTGGGCTGTGAGTCCCCTGAGGGCCAGGACTATGTTCTGTCCACCCTGGACCCAGCGTCTCCAGGGTTCTCCTCCGATGGTAACAAATGGGAGGTTCCTGTGGGGCTGGAGGCTATCTGTGTCTGCCCCCAATCCACCCAGCACTTTCTATGGACTTACCTCCATCAGTCAGAGTCTCAGTTGTCCCTGTGAGGCCTGTGTGTGGTTGAGAAGGGAAACATGTAGGTGGTGCCTATCTGGAGGGCACGCGCTGCCTGGGCAGTGCAGAGCCCATGGGCCCAGGGTGATGGGAAGAACGTGGCAGATGGTTAGCCACAGTTTATGGTTGTCAAGTGAGAGCCATGTGAACGTTCCAAGCTCCCTGGAAACTGTCTCTGGGGAAACTGTGCAGAGGTGAGCTAAGGGGCAGGGCCCAGATGGGCCCTGAGATAGAATCATTCACCACTGGAATCCTTCTGTTCCTTTTGCCTAGCATCAGTCCACCACCTCACCTCCTCCAGGAAGCTCTCCATGACTAATACTGTTCAGTACTAACTGGAACCCAAGACTTCTCATTCCCCCTGTCAGTGGGGTGCCCAGTATATTTGTCAGCTGGAGAAGAGAACTCTATTTTTTAAAAATATATTATAACTTTAATATCACTCTATTAGGCTTTTTTAAAAGATTTTTTCTTGGTGTAAAATACAAATAATTTAAAATGTAACTGTCTTACCATTTAAAAGTGCACAGTTCGGTAGCAGTAGATACACTCACACTGTTGTGCAGCCGCTGCTACCGTCCATCTCAGAACTCTCTCCGTCTCGCAGAGCCAAACCTTGTGCCCATGAAACAGGGACCCCTCCCCACCCCAGTTCCCTCCTCCCAGGCCCTGGCAGCCATTGTTCTTTTCTGTCTCTAAGGATTTGACTACTCTAGGTACCTTATATAAGGGGAATCACACTGGCTATGGCTTTGGGACTGGCTCATTTCATGTGCAGTAATGTCTGCAGGGCTCATCTGTGTTGCAGCGTGTCTCAATAAGCCTTAGTCATATTTCATTGTATCTACAGCTATTCACATCAACATATACACAGTGGAATATAAATATCACATATATATCATATACATATCACATTTTGCTTATCTATTCATCTATTGATGGACAGTCAATAGATGACAGGTTGTTTTGAGGTTTTAACAGACAAATTGGACAGTGAGTATTATCTCATTTAATTCCCACAGTTCTTTAAGGTAGAAACTAACTATTATAAAGTTTCATAGAACCATTTTGCTCTTTAAAGTAGGTCCTGGTATAACACATAACATAAAAGCAAATTTTAAAAAACCCTTTTGTGTACCATTTTCACCAAGTTTCTTCAAAGTTAAAAATACTTAATATCTACATTAGATCCCATGTTTAAAACAGACTTTGTGCACCATGATCGGGGATGAAGGTAGGACAGAAACTGTGAATAGTAGTTCATCGGCAAATAATTTAAGACATGAATGTGCAACCAGCTTGCACAAAGCCCTGCTTTTTCACCTTGGCTGTAAGTTTCATGAAAGATTTAAAATAAAAAATAAATTAAGACCCCCATTTTTAAAATAAAAAAGTAAGGCGCAGCAAGGCTGCACAGTTGCTCCTCAGTGACGCAGTCAGCGCCGACCCAGCCCGGGCGCCTACACGCTGCAGCGCCACGAGGCCGCGCCTGAGGTGGCATCGCGGGCTTGCAGGCGCCCAGGGTTTGTGACTCGAGGTCTACACGGAGGAAGGTGAGGGAACTGTGACTGAGTTTTTCGGGCCTGGGCTGGAGACACGGAAGGCTAGGAATGGGGGAAGGGGCCCAGGCTGGGGGGAGAGAAACGAATCAAGCGAGGGAGGCCCCTCCAACCACGGGGACATATGGAGGGTCCATGCAGACAAGGGAAGCCACAAGAGGGCGCTCGGGCCCACCCAAATGCCCACCAAGGGCAGCCACGCCGGGTGAGGTGTGTTATCCCTTTTATCCTGACTACCAGGAGGTTCGGGGACCTCTGGACTAGGGGCCCCTCAGCAGGCTCTGTTTTCATGCATGGAAATACCGACTTTTAGCTCTGGGCATTGTTGGCCCCCAGGAGAGATAGACCTCAGGGAACCCAGGTCGCAGGGTGCACAGATGGTCAGTTCTGTTTGATTCTCCTTCCCTCATCCCCGACGTCCCTGGGCAGACATCTTGTACCCATCCTTTCGAGGACTTGGTTCTGATCCTTTCCCCTGTCCCCAGCACCAGTCCTGTCCAGCTCCAGCCCACACTTGCCCTGCCTTGGTCAGGCAGGTGGGATGTGCAACCAGTCTTATCTTAGGGGCCAGAAGCTTTGCCTGATGCTTCCCTACTGGGAACATGAGCTTCCTGAGTTCAGAGATCTGTGTCTGTTTGACCCACGGCTGTGCCTCTTGCTCCAGCCTGGGGAGCTAGAGCAGAGAGCCTGGCATACACAGTAGGTGCCCCCAAAAATAGGTGTTGAGTTCATGAATAAATTAGCAAATGTACAGAATGGAAAAGTGCCTGGGTCTTGGAGTCAAGCAACCTGGGTTTACACCTCAGCCTCATTGCTTACCCTCTGCACAACTTTGGGCAAATCACTTAAATTGTCAAATACGGATTCTAATGGTATTTCCCCAGGGGCCGTTGGGAGGATTCCTGGCGGTGCTGCCACCACAGCGTCTCCCATAGTGCCCGACACAGGCCAGGGGCTGCTAAGTGGTGGTTCATTATTTGAGCTAATGAGACCTTAGAAAGCAGCTGCTATTTATTAAGGATTTACCACGTGTCTGGCACTTGGCTTTGATGACCTAATTCAATTTTCTTCACTACTTCATGAGATTAAGTAGCGCAGAGGGGTTAAATAACTTGGCCAGGGTCACACAGTAGAGAAGAACAAACTTGGGTTTAAGTCCAGGTCTTGGAAACTGAAGCATGCAAGGTCAGACTTTCTGGGTTCAAGTTCTGACTCCATCACTTACAAATAGTGTGACCTTTGACAAGTTTCTCAGTGGGGATGTCTAGGAAGGTAAAAAAGTGAGCCACCACATGGGCCTGGGCTGTTCCTCAGGATTTGGAGGAGTGAAGGACACCACCAACTCTGATGCCACAGCCTCGTTCCCTCGAGACGGAGCGACCTGCCAAGGCCTCTGGAACCCGCTCTTTGACCACAGCGTCACTGGGCTTCCCCATCACACACCGGACATTTCCAAATGCGTTCTTTGGACTCCACCTGCAGCTGGATTCACAGTCTAGTCAAGGAGGAAGAACACAAAGACACACACGCACACCTCCAGAAAGAGAAAATGTTGGCTTTAGCTGTAAAACCTCGGCTTTGCCTCACTGGGCCCTAATTTCCTACCTGTATAAGGATTATTTAGAAAATGCACAGAGAAAGGCTGAGTCCTGAGCCCTCGAGGTGAGCAGGGGGCAATGGAAGGGTCGGTTTCCAGGACTATTGGCATTAGAATCAGGCATTGATTTCTAAGGTTCTGTTAAAAGATAACTTGCATTGAAAGGTAAAATCATGACTCCCTTACCAATCTAAAAACAATCATGTGTAAAAGATTTTATTTTAGCTGTTAAGCGGTGAGAGAACCTGACAGGTGCTTCAAAGGAAAAGTCAAAAAGTGCCGATGTATACAGAGGAAGGGAACTGAATATAAACGGAGGCAGTTCGTTTTCCCACAGGGAAGGGGAGTCCATGGCTCCAGACAAGACAGAGTTTGCAGATCTGTGTCAGTGACCTGCAGTCTCCAAAGAGACACGTATAACTCAAAGACAACGAGCAGGACTAGGATCCGCAGCAGGATGCACCATAACTTTCCCTGCAGACCGTGTTGGCCTGACGCTTCCAGACTTCTCATCCTGGGGACGTGCGGTATGTCTCAGCTTCTCTGGGTTTCAGTCTCCTCATCTTTAAAATGGGGTCACTGGTTATATTGCTTCCCAGGGTTGCTGTGGAGGTGAAGTGAGCTGGTGGAGTGCCTGGCCTGGGGCCTCGCACATAGCAAGCTGCTCTCTGTTTTTAGGGTTCAGACTGCCCTTAGGGGGAGGAGCCGCCACGTGCGGAGGGACCATTTTAGTGTGTGCTGCCTCATTTCATCCTCCCCACAACCTGATACAGGAGAGACTGTTATGACCTTTGATTAGGAAACCAAGGCTCGCACAGGTGGTGGCACTTGCCCAAAGCTGCTAGGGAAGTAAGTGCAAACTGTGTTAAGACCCGGGTCGGTCTGGTCTTACAAGCCATGTGATTTTGTTGAATGCCTGTGTGACCTTGGGCAGATCTCCCCTTGCTGGCCTCTGTCTGCCCATCTCTCCAGGAGGGCTAGATCAGCTGGCCTCTCAATGATATATCCCATTTCTTCCCCTCTGCGGGGCACTCCATGGCTGCCGAGCTGGCCAAGCCAGAGCGACTCTGGGAATGGCCCTGTGGGCAGGTGGCATGGGTGTGGCAGGTCAGGGTGGCCAGCTGCCAGGGCTGTGGCAAGGATGAGGTCCAGCATCGGGCACACAAGCCTGATAGCTGCCCATCTTGTTCACGTGGCTGGCGGAAAGGGCCACCCCTGGTTGGACTTTAACAAGGAAGAAGGAAGAGACATTTCCCAATCCCCAGGCTGGCGAGGGTGGGAGGGGGAGGGCAGAGGCCAGCTGCATCTGAGTCAGGGTTTTCCCTTTGTTTCATCTAAGGCTCAGCTGTCATCCTAAACACACCTATCATCTTAGAGCGTCCCTGTGCCCACTGCCGCAGGGGGTAGTTTGTCCTGCTTGTGTCAGGGCTTCTAATGCACCCAACGCTGTGCCAAGTACTTGGGTGGGGGCAACGGAGGAGCTGTCGTCTTCAAAAGATTCAGCTGTCAAGTCTTCATCAAGGGCTGTCATGTTTAGGAATTCTTGGTTTGCAAAGGAAGGAAAGCTCAACTCAAACTGATTCGGGCATAAAAGCAATTTATTGGCTTAGTCTGTCCTGTGAAAACAAGTGAAATGGGGAGGGGGGAGGGAGTCGAAGTGAGGCAGGCGTATGTCAACTAGGGAGGCCAGGGAAGGTCTCACTGGCAAAGGGCGTTTGAGCAAAGACCTGGAGGGAATGAGAAGGTGATCCAGGTGGACACCCAGGTAGTTAGAACAGCAAGTGCAAATGCCCTGAGGTGAGAGTGTGCCTGACATGTGTGTCTGGAGCTCAGGGAGGGAGGAGGGAGGTGGGAGAGGAGGTCAGAGGGGTCACCCCAAGCCAAATATTAGGAAAAGAATTGGAAAAAAAAGTTTTAAAGGAAAACTCTTTACCTCATGACCTGACGGAAGAGTCAGGTTTCGGCAGGCTTTGGTGGGGAAGGGGACTGGGGGGGGCGGGAGTGATGAGAGACGAAAACGAAGCAAGGACCACCCCTTCCAAGCCTGGCCTCCTTCGGCTTAGAAAGCCCAAACTGGGAGCTAGAAGGGGAATTAATGGCCTGGGCTCCATGGCATAGCCAATGAGGGACTCTGTCATCAGTGGTCTTCCCAGAAGCCAGAAGCTTCCTCTGGAGTCACCTAAAGCCCCCAGGCAACTGGGCTGGGCTGGAGGAGTCTGTGACAGCTTCTGCCCACCAAGGATGAGCTCTGGGTGCAAAGGGAGCTCTCTGCAGCAGGAGTGCTCAGGCCTGGCCCCCTTCAGGGGACACAACTTTGAGGAAGAGTGTCAGGGTAGTACTCTAGACTCTGGGGAGACCTAACATCTTGGGAGAAAATAGGAGATAGCCAACTGCTTCATTTTACATATGGGAAAACTGAGGCAGAAGAACTGGAGCATGTAGGGTTACACAAAGGGACAGCAGCAAAGCTAGGACTTGGATTAGACTTCCTGACTCCAAAGCTAGTTCGCCTTTCTCAATCCTTGAGGTACAATCCCAGGGAACAAGCAAGACCTAGAGTTAAACTCTCCACCAGCTGATGGCTGTGTGACCCGGGTAAGTCACTTCACCTTTCTGTGCCTCAGATTCCTCATCGGTCAAATGGAGGGAATGATAATAACAATCAATACCTGTCTCATAGGGTTGTGATGAAAATTAAATAAGGTGATATCTGCTAAAGGTTTAGAAAAATAAAAAGCGGTAAAGTAGAACTTCCAAAAATTCTTTCATAAAAACTCTTAACAAAATGGGCAAAAATTGTCAGAATATAAGCTACTCAGAATCCTTGAAATTAAAAGTTTGCCGCAATCAAGGGAGCATTTATTTAAAGAGAAGGGCTAATCTTGGTAAGGATAGTAACCTTGTGGCACTTTAACTGGCTCTATGCCCATTGCCCCTCCCACAACTCTATTGTAAACTTGACCTCCAGCAGCCCAGCAGCCCCCAGAGAAGACAGAATAGAGTTAAATCTCCTTCAAAGTCTCGTTCCCAGGAACGGTCACTTTTGGTCTGTCTGTTGGTTTTCTAGAAGACCCAAATTGCAAGGCTATTTGACCCAGCTAGGACCTCACCCAGTGCAAAAAAACCCCTTATTCCTGGGGGTATTCATTAAAAACATTTAGAAGCAATTGTTTAACTTTGGGGTTCCCTGAGGTGGTGGGTAGCACCTGTGGAAAACAATAGACTACAAAGAAAGCTTAAAAGGAAAAGCTGGACAATGAGATGTCCACAGGAGTTTAGAATAGTTCTGGGAATCTAGAAGTCGTGTGCCTGCGTTTGGTGGTGTGTATGGCTGGGGCTATGCAGATGCGCAGGAAAGACCTGCGAAGGTCCTAAGCTCTCACCTCCGACAAACCCTGAGGCTCTGCAGAAGCAGGAAGCGAAGGCTAAGGCAGGGTCATCAGCTGCGTGACTGAGTCTTGAGAGTGTGCCCTGGCCCACATAGAGGGCCCCTCAGCAAAGACTGGGGAACTTACAAGTGTCAAGCATTTAAGGAAATATCTTTCCAACAATTAGCTGATGGCTAACAGAAGAGAGATTTCATTGGAGAGAATCACTGGAACAGAATCGAGAGTTCAGCAATCCATATATTTGTGGATAATTGGTTTTTGACAGAGGTGTCAAGATAACTCAATGGGCAAAAAGATAGTCTTTTCAGCAGATGGTGTTGGGACAGTTGAATATCCATCTGCAAAAGAATGAAAGTGGACTTCTCTCTCACTCTATATTCATAAACCACTAAAAAGGGATCAAAGACTTAAATCTAAGAGCTTGCATAGCACTATAAAACTCTTACAATGAAGCTTAGGAATAAGTTTAATCATGCAAAAATTTCATAGATAATAGCACCTAAAATAATAGCACAAGCAAACAAAAAAATTAAAAGAAAATTTTAATTCAAAGAACACTATCAACAAAGTAAAAAGACAACTCACAAAACGGGAGAAATATTTCTAAATCATAGTATCTGGAACATATATAGGACTTTTACAACTAAATAATTATAACAATAAAACAAATAGCCCAATTAAAAAATACACAAAGCATTTTTTCCAAAGAAAATATACAAATTCCCAAAAAGTACATGAAAATATGCTGAACATCATCAGTCATTAGGATAATGCAAATCAAAACCAGTGAGATAGTGCTTCGCACTCACTAGGATGGATAAAAAAAATTTTTTTTAAAGGTGGACAATAACAATTGTTGGCAAGAATGTGAAGAAATTGGAACTCTCATAGGGTGCTGGTTGAAATGTAGAATGGTACAGCCCCATGGGAATATGATTTGGCAATTCTTCAAAAAGTTAAATGTAGAATTATCGTATAACTCATAAAGTCCCATCCTTGGTACCTACTCAAAAAGCTGCGAACGTTCACATGAAAAGTTGTGCGTGAATGTCTGTAGCTGTGTGATTCATAATAAACAAAAGTGGGAACAACCCAAATGTCCATCAGCTGATAAATGGATAAGGAAACGTGTTATAACCGGAAAACAGAGTATGACTCAGACATCGAAAGGAAGGACGTACTGATGGATGCTATGACATGGGTGAACCTTGAAAATAGGGTACTATGTAAAAGAAGCCACACTGAAAAGGCCGTATGTTATGTTATTCTATTGATATGAAATGCCCAGAGTAGTTAAATCCTTAGAAACAGAAAGCAGATAAGTGGTTGCCAGGGGCTGGGAAGAGGGGGACGCAGAGTGACTGCTCATGGACACAGGTTCCTTTCTTTTTCTTTTCTCCCATCTACCTAGACAGGAAGGTCAGGGAAGAGAGATAAGTCAGGGGAAAAGAGGTAGAGAGAAGAAGCAAGACCCCCAGGAGCTTCTTACGTTCACACACGCACACACACACACACACACACACACACACTCACCCCACATTGCACTACAAGGAGGTCTGCTATGAAATATCCAGAGAGGCAAAGAGGACAGTTGGAGAAAGCAAAGGCTCTGCCTTGTTTGTGCGTCAGGATACATTGTAAACTCACGCACACGCCTCTCCTTCCATCCTCGTAAGCAGCGTACTACGTAGGCATTATTATCACTGTCATCTTCCACCTGTGGAAACTGAGCTGCAGTGATGTGCCTGCTTGATCGAGGTCAAAGCTTGGCCGTAGAACGCTGCTCTTATCTGTGTAGCTGCCCTTTTGCAAAGCACTGAATGTAGCACCTTGTAGGTTAGAAGATATTATTATTATTATTATTATTATTATTATTATTATTAGTATTAGTATTAGTATTATTATCTTCTCAGTCCTTCCTCCTAAAAGAATTGTAGAGTATGCTGCAATGAGAAATCAGGGGATTCTTGAATTCCAGAAAGGCTTAACCTGCTACCAATGAACTAGAAGCCCTTGAGCGACAGTGACAATAACCTTGCTGATCACCAGGCTCTTCCAGCCCACTATCATATCTGGTACTTGCAGGGGGACCTCGGGAGAGATGAGGTGGGAGGGCTGTCAGCACCGTCCGGCCTTGTAGATAAGGAAACCGAGGGACTTAAGCTGTCTGCCATGGGTTACTTAGCAGGTCGGTTGGATTTATGATATCATCACTGCTCCTGCCTGGGCCTGGTGTGAATTAATTTTCTGGAGAGAGAGATGGAAAGGAGGAAGAGATACAGAGTGTTAAAGCGGTGGCTTAGTTTTCTTTTTTAAGGTCATAATGAAAAAGGACTCAAACCAGATGTCGTCCTGGTGACTAGCAGTAGCTGAGAGTGGAGCCCTGGTGTGATAATACCGCATTAGCTGAAAGCGATGTATCTGTCGACTGCCCCAGTCCTCGGAGTAAAGCAGTTGGCATTTGCAGAAACTGTGTCCCCACGCTTGAGTTCGGTGTTTGAAAGGGCCTCTGACTCCAGCTGGGCTTACAGATTCTTCCAGCCCCGGCCCCCATCTGCCACTCACACCTCTGGGGAGAAGCTCACTCATAGGGCAAGACCGGGACCCCAGCCACTCCCTGGGTGACACATTTGAGGCAGGATGGAGAGGCAGCAGCGGGGAGAGCCAGGCTCTGCAGGGGCCGATGGAGCGGGGCCCACCAGCCCACGGCATCGCAGGCCACGCTCTTATTACTTTTTAATTAAAATGGCGTCTTTCCCCCTTATTACAAAAGCTGTGTCTGTTTATTTTAGCAAAACTAGACAGGCCAGACCAGGAAAAAGAAAAAATTAAAAGTGACCCACGACCCAGAGAGAGCCCCTGTTAATGCCTGGTATATCCAGGGGTCATAAACTACATGCACAGGGGCCAGGCAGTTACTGTAAATATGAATTGGATGGTATTACAGTTCATATAAATGTGTGAGTTGGGTGAATTAATTTATATGGGAATTAATGCAAATATGTGAATTGTGGCATTAAAAAATATCACAACTGTTGGAATCTGTGGCATAATAGTTAGCTAGCATAGACATTTAAAAGTCAAAGGGGTTTTAAATAGTGACTTAGGCTCCAAGGGCCACCAGTTTGAAACACCTGCTGTGTGTCTTTCCAGATCTATCTATGGGAGTACCTATCCATCTACGTATCTAAAATACACATATATGTACATATATAAATATGTATATGTATAAAAAGGTACAAACACAGATACACACATGTATACAGATAAACACATGCATATACACATACATCAAGTGGAATTTTATGTGGATACACAATATGATATTCAGATAAATGTGGAAGTGCTTGGGTTGAAGGGAGATTAGGGGCTGGTACCTCCACCACTTCTTGCCAACTTCTCACCCAACAGCAGCCTCCAGAGGACTCTGGGCAGCACAGGAATCTGGTTTGAAAACCGGTCATCTATTCCACTGGTCCCTAGTCTTCAGCATTTCATGGACCAGTCAATTCTATTTTCCAAAAATCAGGGGCTGCTGATCTAGAGTTGCCAACTTTCTGTTCATCAAGCGTGGCAGGCATGGCTAGCTGCCCTCTCAATACCTATTTCTGACCACTCTGCCCCTTTCTTTCTTGGTTGTATTTGGGGGCCATGCACTCTATCCCAGGTAATAAATCATCATCAGTAAAGCCAACATGGTAATCACATTTCCTTTTGCCAGACTGTTGTTTACCTAGACTCCCTTGCAGCTAAGAGTGGCCCTGTGACCTAATTCAGCTAATGTGACACAGAGGAAGTCTGCTGAAGACTTCTGAGAAAGCTTTTTCTTTCCTGTGAAAGGCAAAATGTCATTAGTGCCATCTCATCCCCCCTCTTCCTACCTTGAACATGAATATAACGCCAAGAGCAGTGGCAACCTTCTTGGGGCCATGAGGGAAAGGGCAAAAGAATCACAGAGACTCCTCCCTGCCTAGCATTGGTGAGCACTAAAACTTTCCCAATGGTCACTATCTCCGACCTCTTTTAATGTGAAGAAAGAGACCCCTATTCGCTTATTCCACCGTGAATAAGTTTTTGTTAGGCGTAGCTTGGAAAGAAGTAAAAAGCCATTATCATCATCAAGCCAAAGACGTAAAATAGAGATAACATTATAGGAAAAAAAAAGTTCTATGAACATCTTGCTGTTGTCTCTATTTTTGTGATTTTGCCATCACCTAGCAAAAACTTTTCACTGAGCAGCCTTGGCCCATGGACAAACAGCTGGGAACTGCCCGTCTTTTCTGCAGCGGCAGATGGAATGAGCACAGAAGAGCCCCTCATCAGAACTCCAGTCATTCCATAGACCAGACTCCTGTTGTTCGGCATTCCGATTGTTTCCAGCCACTTCCCATACAGCATTACAGCGAACATCCTTAAAGCTAAATCTTTGTCCTCATCGTCACTGATTTTCTTAAGATAAATTCCCAGAAGTAGAATGTGAAGGTGGAAGAATATGTATGTTTTAAGCTTTAGCTCATATTGCCCACCTGTCTTCCAGAAAGAAACCTTCAAGTTATACAGTCACCTTTCCACAGATGTTTCACACAACTTGGGTTGACAACACACGTCATTCCAAGATCCTTCCCAAACTGTGCTTTGGACCGAGGTGGTGTGAGTTGGCCAGCCTCTGCCCCCTACAGCCAGGAGTCCTGATTTACACACCTGTGCCACTTCCAGCCCTCCCAAGATCAAAGCCGCTTGCACAGTTACAAGTGGTCACTGCCTATCTTATAATCTGTCCTTCCCTGTCTTCCCAGAGCTTGGGGAATAAAGTCAGGGCTGGTCAGCTTTAGACACAGGCTGTGCCATCAGCGCCTGCTGACACCCCCAGTCTCATCTGACAATTCTCCAGCACTTCCAGTCACATCATTAGCTTTTGTGCTTCTGTGCCTTTGTACAAGATGTCCCCATTACTGTGAAGGCCTTTCCTCTCTTCTTAACTAACTGTTGCTCATCTTTCAACATGCAGCTCAAACATCACTGCCACAAGGAAGCCTCCTTTATCTCCCCAATGTGGGCAAGAGCCCCACCCTACCTCTAAAGGCTTTTCCTATAATTCCCTGGCCACAGTCTGTGGCAACTGCCTGTCTACCTGTCTTACTCCCGCACCGGGCTGACAGGTTCTCAAAGGAGAGAGAGCCAGGGAGAAAGAACTTCCTTTGAGGAAACCCCTGTCCTCCTCCCTGCTCTCCACACAGGTAAACTCTGCCCATGCCTCCAGCCCCGGAACAAAGATCTCACAGCCTCCACCCTGGAAATCTTACCTTGTGGTCTCAGGACCCATCGGCCCCCTGAGGACCCGGCTCACTTGGCCTTGCTCCTGAGGAAATAGTTGCCAGAGAGCAGGGCCTAGAATCATGCCTGGGCTTTGTCACTGCCTCGGTCCCCTTGGGCTGCTATAACAAAATATCAGAGATGGGGGGCTTCAGCAACAAACACTTATTTCTCATAGTCCTAGAACCTGGGAAGTCCAAGATCAAGGAGCTGGCAGATTCAGTGTCTGGTGAGGGCCCTCTTCTTGGTTTGCAGACGGCTGCCTTTTTGCTGTGTCCCCATATGGCAGAAAGAGGACCCTGGTTTCTCCCTCTCCCTACAAGGACACTAATCCCACCATGGGGTCCCCACCCTCGGAACCTTTGCTAAGCCTAATGACCTCCCAAGTCTCCAAATCCGCATGCAGTTATGTTGGAGAGAGAGCTTTAACACAGCAGTTTTGGAGGGACGCAGACATTCAGCCCACAGGGCCACTGACAAGCTGCATGACAAAAGGCACTTCCCTCCCCTCTCTGAGCCTGGTCCCTCCTTTCGTACAAGGGATTGCAAAGGAAATCCTCAGTGAATTCTAAAGGGGGCGTTTATGGTTTGTGACTCCATCCTCCCAGCGTCCATTCCGCTTTCTTCTGGAAAATGCCCTGGTTTCCTTCCTTCAGTTCAGGAGGCCTGGGGATGGAGCATTGGACTTAGGTATTCCCTCACCACAGTGATGGGCTTGGGCACGCGGGCACTGAGAACCAATTAAAGTGAATCCCCAAACTGCTGCAGAGCTTTCTGGAAGACCGTCCCTGCTTTGTGTAGCTCTGGAATCAAAGGCTGGAGCTGCCTAGGTTGCTGGAGAATGGGATCCACAGAGATAGACTGAGAGAGAGGCTAGGTTCTGATGACTTGTTGAAACCCTGTATCTAGCTTATTTGATTCCCTCTTCCCTCCCCTTCCCTCTTTTTTGCTCCTTCTCTCCTTTATTTCTCCATCCTCTGTTCCCCTCCCCCACATCCCCCAGCTCCTGAGTATCTTGCCCCCTCTGCTGCCCTGCCCACCCCAAGGGCAGACGTTTCAGGCTCAGGTGTGTACTGGCCCGGAGGTAATCTTGACCCTAGCTGGGGTGGGAGCTGGGTCCTCAGAAGGATCATGAGGAACAGGCAGCAGAGGGTGTGTGCAAAGGGCAGAGACTGGTGACAGGCAGTGTTCCTAGAACCCTCCGCAGGGCATCTGCTTGGTCTAGGCTTGTGGCCCAGTCGGTGTCAGCAGCTTTGTTAGCAGCCGAACAACCACGCCAGCTCTGCACAGCACAGGGGGGAGTCTTGCTCTTTATCTCCCCCATCTGCCCGTTATCTGGACAGTTTAAGGTCAGCACTAGACGGTGTGGGGAGAACTCAAGGGAGAGGTTTCTGTTTCTATTCTACGGCTTTAATATCATTCTCGTAATGTTAATTGGCGGGAAGCACCAGAGACATCTATGCCATCACCTGGGTCGGTACAGCTCCTCATCCAAGCCCGCTCATTGTCTCTTCCCGGGATCATTGCCTTTTGACGCCTGCCCTGCCAGTAGCTTCTAATCTGGCCTCCAAATCACCAACAGCGTGGCTCGGGTCACTTTGCAATTCAGGGAGGGGGTTAGTTATATTCTGCTGCATAACAAACCACAAAGCAGAGTGGCTTTGCAAACTATTGTCCTCAGAGGTTTGTTAACAATAGTCCTCAGGCTAAATCTGAGCCACTGCTTGTTTTTGTAAAATAAAGTTTTATTGGAACACAGTCATGCCTGTTTATGTATGATCTATGGCTACCTTTGCAGTTAAATAGTTATAACAGAGACTACGTGGTCGGCAAAGACTAAAATATTTTTACTTCCTGGCCCTTTATAGAAAATGCTTGCCAACCCCTGGATTAACACAATAATAATCTATTATCTCTCATGGTTTCCATGGTTCAGGAATTTGAGAGCCGCCTGACCACTGGTTCTGGCTCATGAGGTTCCAGTTAGGCCCTGGCTGGGGCCGCACTCACTGAAGGCTTGACGTGGGGCTGAAGGATTCTCATTCTGGAAGGCTCTTTATTGCGCCTGCTGGCTATAGGCTGGGGGCTTCGTTCCTCTTTATCTGGGCCTCAATGTGGGATCGCTTGAGTGTCCTCATGTTGCGTTGGCTGCTGTCCCCAGAGTGAATGATTCAAGAGAACAAGGGAGAATCTAATGCCTTTATAAACTAGACTCAGAAGCTATATACTGTCACTTCTGCCACATTCAACTGATCACACTAGCCATCCCTGATTCCATACAGGAGAGGCAGGAGCCATTGTGCACCTGGACTTGACTGTGGCTGCCACATGAGGTGCGTATGGGGCTTTTGTGGTCCTATAGGTCTGTCCGGTCCACCGTTTGACAGCCTGTCCTCGGTGCCATCTTTCCCCGCCCCCATACCCGCCATGGACAAGCCCGGCGTCTCCATAGGACACCTTAGCTACCATGTTCAGGAGAATGATTTCCAGTGCTTTTTCAGTGGCTATGGCTTCCTCCTCGAAATGTACCTCAAAAATGGGCACTGCTTCTTGGAGTTCATGGACTCCCAAGACACCGAAGACACCCTGTATGAGCTGAATGGCAGGGATCTCTGCGGTGAGTGGGTGATCAGCTCCTGAAGCTGCGGTGGTGGAGGTGGATACAGCAGTCTGAGAACTTCTGGAAGAGACAAATATGGACCACTTGTTCATACAGAATTCAGGCATATGGTAGAAAATCTTTCTAGTCATTGCAGTTGGCAAGATTTAAAGGATTTCATGAGACAATCAGGTGAAGTAACCTAAGGGGATGCTCACCAAGAACTCACAAACGAAGAGGTAAAATTGAATTTCCTACCTAGTCTGATCTGAAGCTTGCTTTGGATAAGCTGGGTGGCAAAGAAATAAACAGCAGAAATATTAGGCTCATTGAATATGAGCACGAATTAGCCACAGGTGGTCTTACTCTAGAAGCAGATGAAGGTCAGAGTCTAGAAGCTGTAGTAGGCCATGAGGTGTCTCAAAAAATCAACCCTTGATCTAGGTCATTCACGTTCTTGGTCAAAGGCCAGAAATCTAGGTGAAAAAGCAAATCGAAGCCCTGGTCTGATGGAGGCTCACATTTGCATTCTGGAAACAGGTCTGAGGGCAATATGAGAAATCCCAAAGCGGGTCTTATTCTCCATCCCATTCCCCTGAAGAAAATGCAAAAGGTGCTATAAAGTCGAAATCTAGATGGAGGAGCCTGTCTTTATCCAATTCGCCCCTACCTGCTCCACCCTCAAAGGCTCATTCTGTGTCCCCTCCACGAAAGAGAATTTCAAGATCCTATTCTAGATCCTGTTCAAAGAAAGGTCACAGTCCCGACAGAGTTCCAGAGATTAATCCAGAACTCTACGATCTTTGCACACTATTACAGAACACTTTCCCACTTGCTTAGGCAGTTACTTTTCCATAGTTATACTTGGCTTCTTCTGCAACAGGAATCTCCTGAAAACAAAGGCACATAGAAATTTGATTTGTAGCCAAATTTGATAAAAAGATGAGGTTCTAAAGAGGTGGTGGCACAAAGATCTCCCTTCTTTGTGGAATTAAGAAAACTGATTTATATCTTCTGAGCTAAAATAGCTTTTGCAAAGGTTAAGCTCATTTAGATTTTTTTAAGTATTTCAGCAGGATCTGCTGCAGAGGTTTTGTCGTTTTGTTTGCCTACTTTTAAATGAACTGTTTCAAGCTTTGGATACTTAAGACTTTACAGGGAGCAGCCATTTTTCAATTATGTTGGCTATTTATAAAGGTTGAGTTATGTAAGTTTTCAATAAAGTTTGCTACCTTATTGACCAGGTCACTACTAATTCCTTTACATATTGATATCTGCTATTTGTGAAAACAATGTAAATTCTACTAAGCATAAAACAAGGTGAGCCTCAGACCAGCAATAAATTATGCAACTGAGATAACATTATTTTGTGCTGTTAATCAAATTGGTCAAAATCATTGTATCTATCCCATTAACAAGTTAAAAATAAAAGCTATAGCTCTGGCTGGTGTGGCTCAGTGGACTGAGTGCCGGCCTGTGAACTGGAGGGTCGCCGGTTCGATTCCCAGTCAGGGCACATGCCCGGCCGGGTTGCGGACCAGGTCCCCAGTACGGGGCACATGAGAGGCAACCGCACATAGATGTTTCTCTCCCTCTCTTCCCCCTCTCTAAAAATAAATAAATAAAAACAAAACACAAAAGGACAGTTTGTAGTCGTACATATGAAAGGATGACACAAGAGAATATCAGGAGGTGGGATCTCGGAGGCCACCTTAGAGGCTGGCTACCAGACGGGGGATAGAAATGCATGCTCCCAGGAGCATCCTGAGCTACGGATGCCTTTTCTTAAGCTTGCACCGCACTTTCAGTCAATATTGTTAATTTGGGAGGTTTCACAAAATATCTAAAAGATCTAAATGATCCCACGTTTTCACATGTTACAACAGGATGGTGGTGAATGACGGTGCCATCTTTTCATGGGACAGGATTCTCTCCAGGTCACCACAGTCCCCACCATTTTTCATTGATCCCTGACAGGGAAGCCAAATGTTAGTGACCATTCACAATTATCCTCGGGCTGTTTCCTTACTGGAGGGAACTCCGTCTCTGCAACCTCATCTGTGTGAAAAGGGGGCAAAGCCTTTAAAGATACACTGAGAGGGCCTCCCATGTTAAGAAGAATCAAGGAGAGAAGATTATTTCTATATACTTTATATGCACAGAAAGTATTCATATTCTCAACAACTGCAACCACCACCGTTTGTACATGTTGCTGCCTGGCTGGAAGAGACAAACATCCTTAGTCTGGCATTGAAGATCTTTTGTAATCTGGCCCTTCCCTGCCTTAAAGACAATATGGCACAGACATGAAGAATGTAGGCACTGGGATCAGACTACGTGGGTTCAAATACCAGTTTTGAACTCAATTTTCTCATCTTAAAAATGGAGATGAGCCCTGGCTGGTGTAGCTCAGTAGATTGAGTGCGGGCTGGGAACCAAAGGGTCCCGGTTCGATTCCCAGTTAGGACACATGCCTGGGTTGCAGGCCAGGTCCCCATGAGGGCTAGGTCCCAGTGAGGGCCATGTGAGAGGCAAACATACATTGCTGTTTCTCTCCCTCTCTTTCTCCCTCCCTTCCCCTCTCTCTAAAAATAAAATTAAAAAAAAATGGAGATGATAATAGTACCTATCGCCAAGGGTTTTGTGACTACCTCGCCAGCTCTATTTACAACCCTGCTAGTGCTCTACCTACCTGAACACTGCAGATTATTTTCATTCTCTGTGCCTCTGAGCACTCTGCTCCTTCTGTCTACAGTCCACATGTCCTGCTTCTCTGCTGCAAGGCTCAGTCCTGCCACCCCCTGAGGTCGTCCTTCACACTAGTCACCAAACACAGCTGGTTCTCCTGGGAATAAAACACATGATGCTACCTCCTAGTCTCCTGGTGGTTGGGCTGGGGCTCTGTGACAAGATCTGGTCGATGATTTCTGGGGTACGAGTAACACATGTCCGTTTCAGGCTGGAACATTTAACAGCAGGTTCAGGCTCTCTGGAGTTCTCTCTTCCCTGTGCCACAGGAACTGAACCCTGGAGTGAGGAGATGGTGTGACAGAGTCGCAACCAAGCCGCGCTAGATGTGTTGAGCAAAAATCCACCTTTTGTTTAAGTCAGAGTTGTTACGACAGCATTGCATGGCCTTGATTGACTCCTATCCTTAAGAGAGCTTCCCTAAGCTTTCCTCCAACAGAGCTGATAATGTTCCATGGGTTGCCATGGCAACCAGGAAAAACTCAGTATGATATAACCGGCTTGTGTATATCATGGTGTCCATTGGTGCTGCTCTTTCCTAAGAATGGCTTTCGCTAACTATCCACTGTAAAGACGTTCCCTCCCCTCTTCTTTGAATGAACACCGAGTTTAATTAGTTGTTAGTGCTTTATTCTCAACAACAATTATTTTTATTTATTTACTTGTTTATTGCCTGCTTCTTCCACTAAGCAATAAGCTTACAGCCCTGAGGCTAGTTCGGTGTCTGGCACAGAGATGAATGAATGATTGAATGAATGGTCAACGAAAACTGTACACCCAGTGCTCTTAGCATTGATGCCTGGCGTACAGCGTGTCAGCTAGAATGAATGAATGGCCTCCGGTACAACTCAACAATTCACTGACCCTTGAACACATCCCCAAGTGTTCTCTCTCAGACCCCGGCTGGAGAGGCAGCAGAGAGCCCAGTAAGGGCCTCTGCTGCTGCCTTTATGTTTTCCCCTGCCACAAAATCTCCTGTGACTGTTTAAAGCCAGGAAGCAAAATCAAAGAGCCCTAGATTCAAAGGACACTAATTACCTTTCAAAGAGTTCCCCTTGGCTTTAGCCACACGATTCCCGTCAGAGGCCGTGGGAGTCTGTGGTTCCTGTGTCAGGCTTTGAAATTGGGAGGGATTAATGGGACTTGATTAAACCACAAATGTCAGGAAGTATGGAGAGCAGCTCGGAATGCTCCCACCTCCATCCATCTTGGGAGAGGGAACAGTCACTGACCTACCCTCCTCCACTAGGCTTGAGCTTCTGATAAAGGAAGTAAGGGGGAAAGCATCTTCCCCTACACTCAAGGGTGCCACATTCATGCTTATGATGAGGCTCACTTACATGGAAATGACTGATGTGCCAGCTAATGAGGATTTAGTTTTGCGTTTCATTAAGGCAGGTGTAATAAGAACCCTGCCCGCTAATTTGTCATGCCATGACATCTGAACAGCAACCTCCTCAACTCCACAACAGCAGGCTTGTGCTAACGTAATTGATAATAATGACATTAATAAGGACCAGTTCACTGAGCACCTACCTTCATATTAGACACTGAGCTCATTGCCTTATGTGGTTGACTTCATTCATCCTCATAACCTCTCTGGGGGTAGATAAGGGCACTCATCAGCTCCATTCATAAATGAAGAAACTGAGGCTCAGAGAGGTGGAGCCACTTGCCCAAAGTCACACAGCATGGAAGTGAAAGACCAGCAGTTAGCCCTGGGCCTTTGTTACTTCAGAACTGTAATTGCTGTACCCTGTTCGCATCTTGTGGTATATTCTGAGGGCCTATCCTTCTGATATTCCGGGAGGAACGATTCTGTGAAAAACAAATGATAAGATAAAAGAAATGGACAGACATGTTGGAGAAATCCGTACCAGCTGTGGTGGAGTCTCATTTAATTTGCATACCAACCCTCGGTCTGACTCCTGAACCATTTTATTAATCCCTCAACCACTGAGGAAGAAGCAGGTACCACTTCCTGTCAGGAAGCTTTTCAGCTGGGAGTAGGTAGAACTCAACTCAGCAAGAAGACACTGTGGATTCGCTCATCCTACATCATCCCAACCTTCTTTGCCCGCCTTCCAATATAATGGTTGGGAAAACCAAATACCCACTTTTCCAGCTCCCCTTGCTGCCAGAGGTGCCCATGTGGTCAATTCTGGCCCATGAGACCTACATGGAAGCCTCCACTTTCCTCAGTAAGAGGGACAGAGACCTGTCTTCCTCACTTCTTCCTGTCTGGAATCTGATGAGACACCTGATCTGTTTCAGTCATCCTGTGTTCGGGGAAAGACCAGGAGAGTCACGGACTTTGCTGAGCCATCACAGCAATGCTAGCCACTGCCTACTTCTAGAACTTTTGAAAGTGAGAATGAAACTGCTATGTATTTAAGACCCTGTTAACTGGATTTTCTTTTGCTTGTAACCAAAAGCATCTTAACAGGTACAGGCTTTCATCCCCCATCTCTAATTAAGAATGCAGACATTTCCCAGAAGTCCCCTCCCTACAGATTCCCTCCACATCTCTGTCCAGGATTTTGTCCAATGTCTTCCTAAGCTAATAGCTGGTCAGGGGAAAGGAACCAATGTGGTCTGCTTAGCCCAGTGGTTCTAAAACTTGAAGCGCATCAATAACTCCTAAATCTGTGTGTCAGGGCTGCTTCGGGCGGAAGTGAGAGAAAGGTCAGAGTGGCTCTCACAATTGAGAGTCAAGACGTGATTGAAAGATGTGGGATCTCATTGGGGCAGTCTCCTCTATCTCTCAGCCCAGCTGTTCTCTCTGTTGGCTCCATTCTCAAGGAGGTATTCCCCACAGGACAGTAAAGATGGTTGCCAGAGGCCCCAGGTATGTATGATCCTCACAGTTGGCAGCCCTAGAGAAAACATGAGACTGTCTCTCCCCTAGCATCCGAGTTAATCCCTGAGAAGGACTCTGATTGGTCAGCCCAGCCTTATGCCCACCCCTTGTAGGACCACATGACTGACAGCCCCACTAGAATCACAGTGGAGTTAGAGGTGGGAGGGAGAGATCCCAAAAGGAAAAGATTGGTGGGCGGTAGGGATGCTAGGTGGCCAGAATGGGAGACGTCAAGTATCAGGCAGTCCCCACTGCCCCTCACTGCTGAACAGGCTGGGGAGACGGGAGCCCTGCATTCCTCTTTGGCTTTGCCAGTAGTACTTCTTTCTGTTGTATTGTAATTTCTGGGACTCTTATTTTGCTTAGATGGCAAACAGGAAGCCTAATCACATTGGGTGGGAATCAAATGAGGAAATGCATGGAAAAGAAGACCTGCAAAATAAGATACCCTGTAAGGAATTGCTTGCATCATCACTGGCCTTAATAGTTGTCACCTCTCGCCTCAAGAACCTTGAATGGCTCCCTATTGCCTGACTCATCAAGTTGAGGATTCTTTGTGGACCTTGCAAGTCTGTTCATAGTCTGACTCATGGCCCACCTCATTCCTCCTTAACCCACCTCCTCCACTCTAAGCAGGCTGAGCTCTTGACACACACACATGTATTTGTCAGAGCCGATTCCATGGTTCTGCCTGGTATGAACACACCCGCTTGCCCGAACGACCCTGGGCATGTTAGGTACTTTCTGTGAAACTCAGTTTATTCTTAAATGGAACTCTTAAATGGAAAATATTGCTTCACAAGGTCATTGTGAGTGTTACGTAAAAGCACAGATATAAAGAGGCCGAGAGTACAGTGCTTCGAATGGTTTCTGTGCAGTCCCCTTGGGATTGCCTTTGAAGGGTGATCAGTAGGGAAGGCATTTACCCTTGGGAGCACTTGGGTCCACCAGAGGCACTTAGGTCAGATTGCAGAAAAAGAGTGGACTCAGCCTTCTATGTCCAAGAACTTGAGAAAGATCCTCCTAGGGAGGAAGGGGAAGGGAAAGTGGTTGGGGCTCTGGGTCCATGAGGAAGTGGATGCCTCAGTCATGCTGAGGATGTATTCTGGGGTCAGGCTGTGGCTTGGGATGGACCTAAGTCTATGGACAGGGGAAAGGGCGGCAGTGGGCCGGCACCGTGGTGGTGTGTGGATCGAGGTCTGGACCTGCGGTCCCGCTTGGCGGTGTGTTCTAAGGAAATCCTCCCAGGAATATGCCCCTCTGCACTTGGCTCTACGCCCATATCTCTGCTCTGGGGAGGTCAGTGCTAGTCTTCACTTCACTGTGTGAGCTGGGTCATCTGGGTCGTCACTCACATCTGCCCTTCGGAGATGCTGCCGGCAACGTTCTGGCCAAATGCAGCCGAGTGAATGGTGTTTTTATAAGTGGCTGTAAACTCTTTGGCACTCCTCCTACCAAGAGGTGGGGACTGTGTACCCCTACCTTTAAATCTTCGTGGGTCTGTGTCTGCTTTGACCCGTAGAGTACGGTGGCAGCTACACTATGAGACTAAAAGGTAAATCATGAAAGGCCAGCCTGGAGTGTTCCCTCTCTGGATTTTCAGTGCTCCCCCTCTGAATATGCAGTGCTGGCCTCTGGGTACTCTGTCTCAAAAACCAGCTGCATGGTGTGAGCAGCCCAGGCCACATGGAGAAGCCACATGTAGGCGCTCCAGTGGACAGCCCCAGCTGAGCCCAGCCTTTGAGTCATCCCAGCCCAGGCAGCAGATATGTGAGCAGAGAAGCCTCCAGATGATTCTAGCCCCAGTCATTTGAGCCCTCCCAGCTGAAGCCCCAGACTCTGTGGAGCAGAATCAAGCTGTCCCCACTGTGCCCTGTCCAGACTTCTGACACCGAGAATCTATGGGCATAATAAATGGTTGCTTTACGTCACTACATTTGGAGTGGTTTGTTACATGGAAATATTAATGAGAAAATAGTGCTTTAAAATTTTTTGATTCTGTTGCCAACATTTAAAATTGGCAAATTTTGCATACGAATTTGGATTTCTGGCTTTTAATGAGAAATCAGAAGGTCTGGCCACAATGGCACCCCTGTTTGGCAAAAATTGGTCAGAGCTGCCCACTTGAGAGGGGATATGAGCGTCCTGTCTGCCTCGTCCTCCATCTGTCCATCACCACTTGTTTAGGTCATCTGCCTGGTCCCCGTGGGCATGAGGGCGTGCTGGCCCTGAGCTAGAACCATAGCCTCATGGACACCCAATGCTTCATGATGGCCTAGACATCCCTGACGTCTGTGGGTGCCCCTTTTTTGTCCCTGGAGCTACATAAATCCACCAAACTAAGCAGGGTTCTACCCTTTTCTCTGCTCAGAAAAGCACTTACATGAAATTAAAACCAGGCAAGGTTGGGGGTGGCGATGGCTGCATCTGGAGCTTGCTTGTCCTGTAAACAATTTCCTGGTGATAATCTTTCCAATTATCCCTCCAAGCTGGAACTGCTGTGTGAAGTCAAGCTGGGTGCCCTCGGCTTATCCTGTACATCTTGGAGTCATTAAGATCCAGCTTTCTATGTCAGGGTGAGCTGTCCAGAGCCACGAAGGCCAAGATGTCTATGATCCTGGACACAGACACAGAGAATCACAGTGTTACAGAAACTCTGAAACCGATACAGGGTAGATTATAGAAGTTTACCCTCAGCAAGACTCTTAAAAATCAATCTAAGCACCAAGCATAGATAAGCCAGGTGTAAATATATTTTCATTTTCCTAATATAAACTTACTTATTAACTTCCATTCATACAGGTAACTGAGGCTTGATTAATTAGTTAATTCATTCAACACATGTTTATATCAAGGGCCTCTATGTACCAGGTATTTGCTTTTTTCAAGTGATAGAAGTATAACCTTGACATGTCAAATACAATTCTTTGTGAATACGGAGTATAATTTGCATTCCAGTGAAAGAGACAGATGAAAAACAAACAACAAATCTATGATAGAATGTCTTAAGTGGTGATAAGAGATCTGAAGAACAATCAAGCAGTGAAGGAAAAATGTGTAGTGATGGAGAAGGAGTGTTATTTTATCGAGGGTGGTCAGAGGATAGGCCCCACAGTGCAAATTTTATGCAGATACTTGGAAAATGTGAGGGAATGAGGCCCATGAAGACCCAGGGAAGAAGGGTGCGTCTGGGTGAGGGAACAGGAAGTGCAAAGGCCCTGAGGCTGGGCTGGAGTGTGCTTTTCCTATTGTGGGAAAAACAGCAGGAAGACCTGAATGGCTAGGAAGACGTGGGACAGGGGAGGAGAAGTAGAGATCGAGGTTGACATCCCAGTCAGTTTAATATTCTTCTTTCCTACTGGGTTATGTCTAAATCCTGAGGGACTCACATAATCCCAGGATGGAAGGGAGAAGCTAGTCCTCCATGTTATGCAAAGTCCTGTAGCCATGCTGGCAGCTCCTGATGTGCCCACCTGATTCCGATTTCCAGTTGGGATTGTTGGCTTTTGCTGCCCCACTTGTGCCCCCTTCAGGTGTTTGGCTCACCTTGATTCTCTGACCTGTGGAAACTATGGGAGGCTATCTGCCTGCCCGGGCACATCCTGCAGAAATTTTCAGCTATGTACTCTGCCAAGAAGGAGGGATCTGGCTAGGACTCAGCCAATACCTTTCTTTCTTCACCTTGACATCTCCATGAAGGGATGAAGGGCAAAGCTGGAGAGTGGAAGCAGGGCTTGATCTGATTTGTGTGAGGTCTAAAGCTTATACCAATTTGAGTGACCCTCTTTAAGAAAAAGAAAAAATGTGTGAATATACATTTAGATATGAATATAAATATTTATTTAGAATGAGAGAAGAAAATGAAGATAAATCACAAATTTTAAAAAGCTAACAAATACTATAACAACATAAAATCCAGAAAATAACATACCATTTTTATTAACTATATGACATCCCCTATAATACGTTTCCACTACATTTTGGCTATAGATTTTACATCAGAAGCCATGGAGATAAGAAGGGAGTGAAACAATCTATTTAAAGAGCTGAAAAAAGGATGGTCAACTCAGAATTCTATACCTAGCAGAAATAACCTTCAGGAATGAAGATGAAGTAAAGACATTTTTTAGTGAAAGGAAACTAAGAGAATTCTTAGCCAGTAAACTTGCTTTAAGAGGCTTGCTAAAGGAAGTTCTTCAAACAGAAGAGAAGGAAAGGGAACTTGGAAGATCAGAAATAGAAGAAGAGCAACATAAATGGAAACAATGGATTATAAAATGGTAAATATCTTAGTAAAAATAAAGGATCATTCTTTTTCTTTTGGGTTCTTTAAATATTTTGACAACTAAAAGTGAAACTTTGAACACCGTCTGTTAAAATTTTCATGTATGTAAACATGAAAGACAACTGTAACATAAAGAGTAAGCACACATGTATGATGGTAAGGTCTAAATTTCACTTGAAGTGGTAAAATATTGATTCTAAGTAGATTCTAACAAGTTAAATATGTATACTGCAATCAATAGAGCAGCGTCTAAATATAACTATGCCAAGAGATAGAGTAAAAAACACAATAAGGAAATCAAAATGGAACACTAAAACATGTCCAAATAACAAAAAAAACAGAGGGAGGAACAGAAAACAAAGAATAAAATGGTAGACTTAAATCCAAACATCAATATGTATGTTAAATGTAAATGGTCTAAACCTACCAATCAAAAGTCAGATTTAGCCAAAACAGATTTTTAAAAAGAACCCAACTGTATGCTGTCCACAGGAAATCCACTTTAAATATGATGAAGTAGGCAGGTAAAAATGGAAAGGATGAGCCCTGACTGATGTGGCTCAGTGGGTTGGGTGTCGTCCCACAAACTGAAATGTCACCAGTTTGATTCCCAGTCAGGGCGGTGTATGAGAGGCAACAGATCAATGTTTCTTTCCCTCTCTTTCTCCCTCCCTCCCCTTCTCTCTAAAAAATGAATAAATAAATAAAATGTTTTAAAAACTTAAAAGGATGAAAAAGATACATCACACAAGTACTAATCATAAAAAAGCCACATTTATCAGTGACTATATTAATACCAAAGTGAATTTCAGGGCCAATTTACTACAGATAAATAGAAACATTAAATAATACGTGAGTCTATTCATTAAGAAGACAATACAATCCTAAAGTGTTTATACGCCTAACCCTGCTTTAAAATACAAGCAGCAAACTGAAAGAGCTGAAAGGTGAAATAAACAAATCCACAGTTATTGCTGAAGCCTTCAATACCGTTCCCTCAGTAATCAATAGAATTAGTAGACATAAAATCAGCAAGGACATAAAACTGAACACCACCTTCAAACAACTATCTAATTGACACACACAGAATCCTCTACCCAACAACAGTACGAGGTACATTTGTTTCAAGTGCACATGGAATTTTCACTAAAATAGACTTTATCCTGCATGAGGAAATGGCACAGAGAGTATAAAAAGTAAAGTGAAAAGTTCTTCATTAATATTGTAAGATGTGCTAGCACATACAGCCTTTGACCCTTGGAAACAGATCCAGAGGATCATAGAAATGTAAACACGGATTCTTCGGAAATGTACTTACACTGACTAGTTGTCGAGTCCTAGAAGTATATAACAAAAAATACTAGACTCCCGAATACAGATGTTTTAAAAGCATCTAATGTTAGAATAACTGCTTAATAGATTTCTAGAATCTTGGAAATACGGAATGTTAGATACTTAAAGGATATCTAATCCCATGGTTTCAAAACTGAGGTCCCCCAAAATGGTACTATTTCCTAAAAGAAATTATACCTTAATAAATGCAATTTGCTTAGGACATAAAAAATCTCTCAGAATTTGGAACTTGTAGAAGAGAAATGAAGAGTCCCTCAGGGTGAAAGGGCCGGAAAGCTCTGATGTAGCCCAAAGTCATTATTTTACGAATGGGGAAATTCGTAAAGTGCAAGAGATTGCTCTGCTGTGGAAGATTAGATGATTGGTCTCAATTCTTCACCTCCTCCAGTGTCTACGCCCTTTGCCATTTTCTCCCACAAAAGAGGTAACGCTGCACTTAAGCCATGTGATTTGTTGTGGCCAATAAAATGAGGCAGGCAGGACAGCATGCCTACACACTATGAAGCCTTTTCATGTTTCTGTCTGCTGTCTTGAGCTGTTGCCGTTAGCAGGAGAAGAACATGTCTGGGCTCCAACAGGAGGAAAGTGAGAAACCAGGACCATTGCTGCCGCAGTTGATGTGTCCTGGCCAAGCCCAGCCTTATGCAAAGCCCCGCCCAACCCACAGTCACGTGGTTGAGCCCAGCCAAGATCAACAGGGTTCTTTCTGGCTGATCCGAGCTGCATGAGCTACAGTAGTAAGTGTCGTTTTAAGCCACTGAGCTTTGGGGTGTTTGTTACACACCAACGTCTGACTTGTATAAGGAAGTGACTTAGTCGCACTAGTAATTTTTTCCTCCAGTTCTCTGTCCATGGGTCAATGTTTCCTCAAGTGAGGATGGAGTACCGTGAGTGTACCCACGGGCACCTGTGAAAAGCCCTGGATCACACCAGGAGAGCATTTGTCCGGCTCCAGTTCTTCATTAGTCCTGCTGATAACTGGAAGGAGATGCTGATGTGTTTTTAACACCTCCCCAGCGCTTGTTAATCTTTGTCTTTTAACAAAGAGAATCATGTCTCATGTTCACATTTTTCAGATAGGCAAGAGCATCTAGCAAGAATTTAATGACATTACTTAGTTTTTAGAGTATTTACTGGTACAGATACCTTCTAGTCATAACAAGGGAGGATACTGCTTTTTTATTTACAGTTGTGACATGATTTCTCAATGTTAAAAATATATCTATTTATAGCAGGTCCTCAAATAATGTCATTTTATTCAATGTGCTTTTGTTATAACATCAATGAAAGGTCATAGCAAATTCACTCTTGTTTCTATCAATTAGCTTATGGTAAAATTGGTTTTGTTATATGCTATTTCACTTAAAGTCACAGAACCTATTGACAATGTTAAGTAAGGACTTAATGTAAATACATTTTAAGATAGTTATTTACATAAAGGAAAAAAGTCAAAAGAAAAATATGGAGTCAGTAAAAGACCAGATGTCGGTGGATCTGGCCAAACCGCACCATGGTGATACCATACCTTGGCATTGTGGCAGAGGGTACAGATGGGCAGTTCAGCTGGGTGCTGAGCTCAGAGGAGTGAGGATTTTTTCAAAGAAACATTACCAAGGCTATGGGTCTGCCTAGAATGGACCTGCCAAAGTTCCCTTCAAGAATTCATACTTCAAGGCTGATTCATATTACGTGATGACTCTGGACTGTGACTTGGAACAAGGAGGGTCCAGCTGTCCCCATTTCTCTGCGTGACCTTGGCTGGATCTCTTGCCTTTTCTGGGTTTGACTCAATGGGCCATTCTCTGTAGCTAAGAAAAGTAAAGCGAGTAAGAGTAATTTGCAGCGTGGGCTTGTGTGGGCTCCAACTTTATTAGAAAAGAAAGCTGCTTATATTCGTCCACTCTCCCTCCCTTACCAGTTTCATCTGGAGATTCCTCCCCATCAACCCCAACAGGCTGATCAGAGACCCTCAAAACTGCCTTGGAGAAACACAGGTCATATGTTATCACTCTCCATGGCAATGTGTTTGCCCTACAAATGCTTGGAGAGATGTAGGCTTGGGTTTTATCTGGGATATCACAGGATCTTGAGACCTGTGGATTCTCTTCCAAAAAGAAATGGGAGAAATGCAGTGTTATGGGTTAAATTCCAACCCCCCACCAAATTCGTATGCTGAAGCCTTAACCCTAAGTACTTCAGAATGTGACCTGATTTGGAAATAGGGTCACTGCAGATGTAATTAGTTAAGATGAGGTCATACTGGAGAAGGGTGGGCCCTTAATCTAAGCCACTGTTGTCTTTATAAAAAGAGGGCAGTTTGGATACAGACATGCTCGCAGGTAGAACACCACGTGAGGGTTGGAGCTTGCTGCCACAATCCAAGGAGCTGCCAGAGTCCAGGACAGGCTGGAACAGCTATTCCCCTACTGCCTTTGGAAGGGGTGTGGTCCCACTGAACTTGGCTTTCAGACTTCTGGTCTCCAGAACTAGGCGATAATACATTTCTCTTGTTCCAAGCTACCTAGTTTGGGGTATGTTGTTATAGCAATGGTAGGAAATTAATACACGTTGAGCCCCCATGGTTCAGGGGCGATAAACTCAAAAGCCCGTGGAGTCAAGCAGGTAAATAATTAAGTGAAGCCAGCCGGAACGGGGCTGTGGCGAGCGGGGGCGCGCACACCCGATGGATGGAGCCCCCGCTGTGCAGTCTGGGTCACTGTCGCCAGGTCGGAGTGTGGGCCCCGTGAAAGCAGAGCTTGCCATTTTTCCAGAGGATTCAGAAATCTGCAATTTTGCTATTGTTAAATGTTGACAACTATTTGACAACATTTAATATTCTCTTTTCAAAAAAATAGCAGCACCAGCAGCAGTAACGACCACTACCGCCACCCCGGCCCATTTTTTCATTTCTGCCTTATTACTCTTTTTCTTTTTTAATCTTCACCCAAGGATATGCTTATTGATTTTAGAGAGAGAAAAAGGGAGAGAGAGAGAGAGAGAAACATTGACACCAGAGAGAAACATTGATCAGTTGCCTCCCGCACTTGCCCCAACTGGGGATCAAACCTGCAACCTGGGTACGTGCCCTGACTGGAGATCGAACCCACAGCCTTTCGGCAAACGAGACGATGCTTCAGCCAACTGAACCACCTGGCCAGGGCTGCCTTATAGTCTTAAGTAAAAGACTCAGGTTCGAATTTGATTCAATACAATTGTTTTTTAAATGTTTGGAAAATTCTGGGAAGATGGCAGCACAGTTTGGGGCCTTCCTAAACCCCCACATAAAACAGGCATAGCAGACAGACAGCAAACCGAAATCCACGGACAACAATTACAGCAAAACTAAGAAACAAAATGTTTCCTTGAACTAAGTATAAGCACACTGTGGGGAAACCATCCAAATTTACGGGCTATTAAGTCTGCACCAGAAAAAGCCAAGGTAAGCAACATGTGTCTGACAGGTGTTGAAAGTAAGGTGAACCCCAACACTAACAGGTACCCGGAATGGAGCAGGGTAAAGATGATATAGATGAAGGGAAAAGAAGGTCCTGCTTAAAGTGGGGGAGAGGAATAGAGCCAGCACGTCTCGGAAGGCAAGCCATCATATTTTTTTGGACATTATACGAAAACAACAAAAAAGGGAGCTCTTAAGAATTCTGAAAAGCTCCCCTGAATTGTGGGGCTACACTAAATGGCCTCCTCCTAAAATGCCCAGGTAAACTAATTTAACATGAAAATGAACCTCAGAAAAGTATCAAGGTCAAATCCCATACAAACTTATTATATTTTTATTTTTTTTAAAGATTTTATTTATTTCTTTTCAGAGAGAGGAGAAGGGAGGGAGAAAGAACAATGTATGGTTGCCTCTCACATGGCCCTCACTGGGGACCCGGTCCGCAACCCAGGCATGTGCCCCGACTGGGAATCGAACCGGGACCCTCTGGTTCCCAGCCCGTGCTCAATCCACTGAGCTACACCAGCCGGGCAAACTTATTATTTAAAAAAAAAAAAGTCTAGATAATAACTTCCCTACAGATAATAAAAGCACTGCAGAGAAACACATTCATAAAGAAGACTAGAACTGCAATGTACGCTTTGCAATTGAGCTAAACTATGTTACGGAAAATTCAGAAATTACATTTAGAAATAAAAGGAACACCATTTAAAAAACTAAAGTCTAGACTATACGGAACAGAGTGAATCAACCCAATAAATAATACCTTATGAGAAAGAGAAGGTGAAAAGGAGGATGTTTTTAAGTAAAAAGAGATTTAAAATATTTTTCTAGAAAAAGTAACACACCGTTAGACAAAGAAGACACACCATATGGATAATAGGAGTACCCAACAGGGAAAAGCAAAGGAAAAACTAAACAGAATAAACAGTAAAACCTACAATTCAGAAAACGTTCTTCAATCAAAACCAAAACCAAAACCATACACTGAAGGAGAACACCACATACCTGGCAATAATGACCTTGATCAACCAAGACACAGTCCAGGAAAATTACTATATGTAAAACAAATAAGCAGAAGTTGGGTAGCCAGGCCAAAAACGTCCTTTCATAAAGAAAGAACATTAGATTGTCATCAGATTTTTTGGAAAGCGACACTTTATGGTGAAGAAAATGGAGCCACATATTTAAGATGCTCAAGCAAAGAAAACGATAACCGAGGGCTTCGTATCTATCAAAGCTGACTTTCAAATACAAAGGGCAGAAAATGTTCATGACATACAAACATTCAGGGACTATTGTTTTCATTAGCCTTCTCTGCAAAATCTACCCGAAATGAGCTTCAGACTGCAAACATGCATAAAGAGATGTCAAAATAAGGCAGGTGGTGAGCGTCAATATACACTCCCTTACAGAACTAAGACGAGGGGCGGCTGAAAGGAAGACCATACGTTACTAAAGGCTTTATTACCTGATTGTGTCACTTAAAAATAGGGACTTAAAAACATGCAAAAAAATGCTTAATCTGTACTCAGTAACTATAACTAATGGTGATAGTATTACTATTATTAATTTAAGACTATTGTAAGCATAGCATGGAATCAAGCCAATGACTAACTACGGACAATTGCTATCATCCCCTGTGCCATGAAGAACTAGAATTCCCAGGGCATAAGAAAAAATGCAAATGTATTGAAAAGAAGTTCAATAAACAACCTAAGTTCTTAGAATTGAAAATACCAGCACGAACTCAGGAGTCACTTTCTGTACATATATTGCCGCTCCCTGTCCACTGACAAGGACTAGAAATAAGGACCTGGCCAGCAGCAGTGAACATCTCTAGCATTCAGAGTGTGGTCCCGAAATACCATTTAACAGGAACAAGGACATCTTGGAAGAAATGGCTACTCTGGGTCTGAGGCAGAAAACGAAGGCTCGGAAGAAAAGCCTGGAATATTTTGTCACACTGCATAGCAGTTTTACTGAAATCAAAGACTAATGCAGATACATTAAAGGGACTCAGGAGCCAACTTGAAGAGGTTACTACTGGTCGAAGATGAGGCAATTAAAGTATAAACCATAAGTGCAAAGGCCCTGTGGCAGGAGCATAGTTAGCGTGTTTCAAATATGTTTCTTAGAACCACCAGCAGGCCCCCCTGGTTATTATATCTGGAGCCCCAGTGATTCATTTGGTTCCAATTCTGGTGATTTGTAGCACTTGGTGCTGGGGCAGGACTGCCTCTGGAGTTGTTAACGCCTTGTAAATCTGTCCCTTATAAACAGCACCATGTGCATATGCTTTGATACAGCTATAATTGTGGTTTCGGGTTTAATTAGAGGAAGCCCCCTGGGGGATTAACTATACGCGAGCAAAGGCAGTGAGACATCCTCCGGCAGAGTGCTCATAACTAGGGGTATGCTCCCGCTGCTGGGACAGGCTGGTCCACGGGGGTCACCTGGGAAGTTTAGGGCCGCAGAGACGGCGAGGGCAGCTGAGCAATCCCCATCAAGTGGCGGTGGCCACCCGTCCTTCCTTCCAGCATGGATGCCTTAGGTTGGCAGAAGCTGTGTGCTAGGGGATATCAGAACTGCTTGTCACATTTAACGGGGATATCAAGACGAGACCGTCTTAGAGTTCCTTAAGGTAAATGCTGTTCAAAACCTTCACAAAACATACTGAGCACTCACTCAGGGCCAAGTCTGTGAACACACTAGAGTTAAAACAGTAACCAAGCCACGGTGTCCGCTCTCAAAGAATTTACAGGCATTTGCACATTTTGATTCTGCAGCCGGCACATTCCCGTTTCTCTAGAAGCAGCCGCTCTGAGCTACCAAGCTGGAGACTTAGGATCTGATATTTGATCTGAACTATTTCTTGGGTAGAAGCACAGAAGGTGTGGTGGGTAGTTTAGAACTTTCTCCTTTCTCCCCTGGTTCTCTCTCCTCCCTCCTCTTTTTCCCCCTCCCTTCCTCCTTCCGTAAATACCTTTCGAACGCCACTTCATCTCATTTACTCTCCCAGGTACAGGCTTCCCGTGAATAAAACAGACACAGTTCCTGCCCTCAGGGAGCTCACAGTCTAGTGGGAAAGCCAATGAACCAGTAAATTTACAAATCCAAGAAGTGCAGACTCATAGGTGCTGGGAGGACACAGATTGGGAGGAGAAAGAATAGCAGGTGGGTCAGGGTTATTCTTCCTGGAGAGATAACACAAAAACAGACCTAAAGGATGAGATGTGACTGGCCAAGCAGAGGCCCAGGGGAAGAGAAGAGCAGGTGAATGGAACAGCAAATGCAAGAAATAACTGACGTGTTTAAGGGACAGAAGGTGGACTGGTATGGTGGGAGCCCATAAGCCGGGGAGAGAGTGAAATAGCTCAGGATGGGAAGGGGGCAGGAGCTGAGATTTTATGCCAAGGGTGAGGGGAAGTTTCCAGCACTTTAAGTAGGGGTGCACCACAGTTTGGTTTATGATGTTCAGAGGTCATTCTGGCTGCTCTCTGTGGAGTATGTGGGTGTGGGAGTAGACAAGGTAGGGATGCTGCAGAGACCCCCAGGTAGGAGTTGAGGGGATCCTGCCCCAGGTGCCAGCGGTGCAGGTGGAAAGAAGAACAGAACTGGGGGACGGGTTCTGGAAGTGGAACAGACAGGCATCATGAAGGGTTGCAGATGGGACCTGAAGGGGAGAGAGAAATCGAGGATGACGCCAAGGTTTTTTGCCTGGACAACTAGAGGGATGTACAGCAGGTCTTTGAATAACATCGTTTAATTCAGCATTGTTTTGTTACAATGTTGATGAGATGTTGTAGGAAGCTGACTCTTGTTTCTCTCAATTAGCCTATAGTAAAATTGGTTTCATTATACGTCATTTTGTTTACAGTCACAAAAGCTATCCAGGATGGTAAGTGAGACGTACTGTAGTTTCTGTGTGCTGAGATGGGGAAGGTAAAGAATAGCATCTTTGGAAGTAGTATGTTCCCCTTTAGATGTGTTAATACTGAGTTGCTTGTGAATCACCCAAGTGAGTGAGTCATTGGGTACAATTGGGTACCCTGGGTAGAGACTCAGAAGACAAGTCTGGGAAAGGGAAATAAATAGGAGTGATGAGCATTTAGATAGTTAGGAGAGGCAAACCAGTGGCTCTCAACTTTGGGTGCACAGTGGAATAACCTAGGGAGGTTTATAAACTCCAGGTACCCAAGATATAATGCAAATCATTAAAATCAGAATCTCTGGGGGATGGGACTCAGGCATCAGTATTTCAAGGCTTCCCCTGGTGATTCCAACATACAGTCAAGGCCAAGAACCGAATCCGAACACTGGTTGAGACAGTGAGTAGCTCTCCAGCTGTGGTTTCAGGACCAGCATCCTCGCCATCACCTGCACCTTGTTAGAACTACAAATGCTCAGGTTCTATCCCAGATTTATGGAATCAGACACTATTGGGGCGATCTCTGTGTTAACAAGTCCTCCAGTGATGCTGCCACATGCTAAGATTGGAGAAACCCTGGGGTACATGGTGGGGGGAGGAAAGGAAAAGAGCTCGGCTGTGAGTCCCGAGTCAGTCTGCACTGAGAAACAGGTGGAGAAGGAGCAGCCAGGGCTGCGAGACTTTGGAAGCCAAAACAGGATCAGGTAGCGAGGTGGGAGCAGTCTCCTGGTCAAACAGAATAACGTGAATGCTGAGGGGGAGTCGAAGAAATATGAGACCAGGGAAATGAGCGTGGAGACCCTGAGCGGCCTGGCAGAGGCTCTCAGCCCGACTGAGCGGTCTCCAGAGGGGATGGGCTGGCAGGGAAGGCGCCCTACGGTCGGGGACCTGCGCTGGGCTCGGTCAGTGCTTCCTTTTCTCTCTGCCTTTGAAAAGTCTGCTATTAAACAAATGCAAATTATTATTTCCTCTTCCAATATTTTTTCTCTTAAGAGGTCACGAGTGACAGTAAAGATGGTTGCCTGATCTGCTTATGGCCTTCGGAGTGCTTCTAGCAAACTCAAGTGTTTGCCCAAACTCTGTGGGATAGAAAGGTAGCACTGAGTCGACCGATCACTCAGGAGCCAAACGTCACCCCCTTCTCCTTTGCTCACCCTCGCCAGGGAGGCTGAATATAAAAACCCAACACTGGTGTTCCCACTTTCCTTACCTACTAGAGTGGCTATGTGGCTCCTGTCTGCCCAGCGAGATGTAAGGGGAAGCCGCTGGGAGGGTTCTGGGAAAGATATTTTGTGTCCTAATGAAAGAGACAGGCATGTGAGAAGAGTCCCTAAAATGCCGCCCTTCCTTTCAAAGTTTTCTTCTGGCTGATAGAGCTGCAGTTTGTCCTTGTGTTTGAGCTAGGCGTCTGCCATTTGTCACTAAGTGATAACTGGCTTATGCAACAAATAGAAACTTTTGTTAAGTTCTCTCGCATGGCCAGTGGTCCAGAGGTTTATTGTGGGGAGTTAGAGGTAACCTAGGCCTCCAGCGCCAGGGGAATGAGCAGGTAAAGCGTGGCGGATGCCGGCTGTGGCAGACTCTCCAGGAGTTAGAGCAACAGTTGCACACACGAGGAGGCAAATCTTAAAACAGCGTTGAGTGAGAAGGGCAAGAAACAATGATATTACTTCCATGGAAAGCAACATTGCATATTCTCAAGGACACGTGCATGTTTAAAGACATACACCACATGCATCCAAGGGGGTCCCGAGGCAGAGAAGGATGAGTAGGGTGGCGCGTGAAAGGGACAAATGCTAAAACAAGGGAGGGGTTTCACTCTGACCAGCGACAAAAGTGTGGCTGGAGCTAAGGCTCTCTGCACGTGACTTCTATTTAGAGAGGAAAAGTCAGCGGATGTTGCTTTTGGGGACTGAAGGGCAGCTCTGTGTGGCTGGAGGGCAGAAGGCGGGAGAAAGGTTGAAGAGGATGAAACTTGAAATTTGAAACCTTCCTGGCTTCTACCATGGAGGGTTTCTTCTACCAGCTCCGAAGCTGATTGTGTTGAGCAATGCTTGTAGACCATGAGGAGTTTTGGGTAGTGTTGGAGCTGGAGAATCACGAGGTCTGAGGGAGGCTTTTGGAAGGTCACCCTCAGCTGTGAAGAGTTGGAGCAGGGTAGAAGGCCGTGGAGAAATGCTCTTAAAGTTGTACCCATTAAAAACTGGCATCGGACCGTGTTTTAAAATGGACATGGACAGCAGTGTGGTGATTGCTGGAGTGGGGAGGGAGCTATTGGGGACTCAATGATCATGGAAAAATGCAATAAAGATTAAATAAAAAAATAAAAATAGCATGTCTCTTTGGGAAATGCCAACTGGAGGATTTGGGGTGCCTTGCCACTTTCTGCACACGACTGTCTCCAAATCCAAAGCAGCATGAATGCCTAGTAACTCCAGATGGTAATGACCACTTAGAGGCTCTGCACGAGGCGCGCTGCATGCCCTTCTCACCAAGTCCTCGCCGCACCCAGGGGGATGCTCTGGTCTCCATCTCTGAGATGCAGGAAAAGAGGCTCAGCACCCACCCTCCTCACTGCGAGAGCAGGCTGACACTCAACCCACCTCCTTCCTATTTATTTTCTGTTTTCCAGTTTAGTTTTGGGTATATTTTTTCTATTTAAAGTTATTTGCTGACAACAGAATGCAGTACTCGAAGAGTGAAAAATACAGTGTCTCCTTAATGAGGAGCAGGGTCACTCCCTTAGGGAGAGAAGGAAGAAAGTACTCTGGGCAGGCAGAGGAAGATGAGGAGAAGGGCCGGGGCAGGGATGAGGAAGACCCTCTGGGTGAAGGAAACAACTGGGCGTCCACACCACTCGAGCGGGAGGGTCCCAGTGACCTCTCTCTGTGCTCTCAGGTTTCTCATCTGCAAGGTGAGACAAAAAGTGAGAAGGGAGTTTGATTCCAGCACAGTTCCAAGCACCTGCCCTGGCAGCTTCCAGACCATGGGGTCCCAGCACACAGAGGCTGGGCACTAGGACCCAGGCAGGCCAGGTATTGTATTTCTTTTCAAGTACCCCAGGTCAGTCAGGTGTGTGCCAAGCGGACTTTCCAGGGTTCTGAAAAGCTGTAAAATTTTCGCTGTATCCTCTTTTTCCTTTTAAAAATAAATTTCATCCTCCTCTTTCACAGAGGACTTGATTACAAGCGTGTTTCTTTGATTCTAAGATACCTTCCCCCACAGACTTTAACTGTTCTAAAATCTGGAGAAATCTTACAATTTCATGTGGTAGGATTTCCTGCTTTCCTCTAAAGCAATGCTATTCAGCTGACCGTACATCTCGTAGATCATAGAGAAACATGGCATAATATTCTTCCAAGCTGAGAGTTTGGGGGAAAGAATCACAAAGAAGACAATGAAGTCACCCATAATCTCATTCTCAGAGGGACCATTGCCAACATTTTGTAACATTTCTTTCTAGTCTGTTGTTTTTGTTGTTCCAAGTCTTTCTTTTACCATAAATGAGGAATTCTTGAGCACTTCTTGTATACCCCCACTTAGAAGCACAATAAGAATTCTAGCCACTCTGTGGAAGAGAGGTTGTTCCATGACGTGACCTGGGCCAGAATGCAGATTGCTCTCTGCAACGCCTCTCAGAGACTGATCGTAACCGATGTTCATTCTGACGTCAGTCAGCACCCTGCCCTGCCTCCTGCTGTGTGCTGGTTCCTGGCACAGCTTGTTGTCCTGACCTGGGCAAGCATGTGAAGCAATTTCCACACCTGGTAGCCTTCACGTAGTAGCACCTGTGACTATTCCCCTCCCCCCCTTTATGCGGGAATCATTTCGTTTTACAGCCACCCTGGACATGTCTCGTATGTAAATTTCTCTTAGTAAACTATGTCGGTCGCCAGAGGGGAGTGGCCTGCTTCTTGTGTGGGTCTCTCTCTGCCCTCTGCTTATGGAGGTGTAATGTCAGTCTTGGGCTTTCCGCTGGGTCTGCGTGTACTAACGCCCTGTGCTGGCACTTTAGGCACGTGACTGCTTCATTCTCAGGAATAGCCTTAAAAGGTGGGGCACAGTGTTTCTACTGAACGTGGGAGGAAGCAGAAGCTGAGGAGGTGAAGGACTTGTCCAAGGGTCATGGTTGGTGAATGGCTGAGCTGAGGTTTGACCCCAAGCAGCTGGGCATGATGCTGCCTCTCAGGGCGGAGGCCAGTCTGGCCCAGGGAGGGAGGGCTTGTGGATTATGGGTCAGGGCTGTGGGGCAGGGGCCTCCTGGAGAATCATGCAGGGGGTCGCGTTAGCAAAGCATGGCTCTGCAGCTGGGACTTGGATTCAAATCCAGTCCTGGTTCTTACAGATCATTTAAACACGCTGAGCCTCAATTTCCTCATCCGTGAACGAGAGATAAATGAGGCCTCCCTCAGAGGGATATAGAAAGGGTGAGAAATTAGATATGCAAAGTGCCTGGGTCAGAAAGAATACTTAATATAGAGAAACTAGAACTGCCAAAGGTATCAGAAGAAATATCAGAAGTCTTCCGACATGTCAGTGTTGATACAGTAGCCTGAGAAGGGGTGGCTATTTTAGGCAAGTTCTATTTAGGATATTTTGATTAAGTTCTAGGTAATATATTGTGGGTTTCTATTATTAACTCACTCATATTTTTTTGGTAAAAACAATTAGTTTGGTTTACAATTAAGAAAAAACAAAAATAGTCTCTAAGTTTGAGGTCTGGAAAAAATCGTTATCTCCTCTGGCTTGGTGTTTCACATGTCTAGTTCAAGTTCAATGCCAGAGATGGGGCACAGGCCTACACTTTTTAGAGCTCCCAGGCAATTCTGATGAACAGCCACAGTTGGGTTGGGCCCACCTGAGTCACCCATGCATGAACCACTTACCCTTACTTAACCCCCTGATGCCCACAGCCTATGGGTGGGTAGGTAAGACAGGACTCAGCAAAGCTGCCAATTCCTGGTGCCCAGGTTCAAGGCCAAGAGAAAGGAAAGAGGCACAGGAAGCTGTGTGGGAGAGGGGTGAGCAGAAACGGAGCACCTGCAGCAGGCCAGCACCAGGATGGGTAAGGGCTGAGATCAGGATGCCTGGGTTAGAATTCCAGCTGCTCCACCTCCCTGCTGCTTGTCCTCAGGAGAGATTCCCAGTCTCTCAGCCTCTCCACTCCCTGTCTTCCAGGCAGGTTGTTGTGTAGACTAAATGAGTGTGTGCAGGGAGGGGCCTGGCTCAGTGCCTGGCAGAGAGCAAGGCTCACCAGTGTTAACTGTTGTTACGATGGTCTTTTTGATTCCTTAGTACGATGCTGACAATATGGTGCTATTGTTCCTGCCATTTTACAGATAAGGAGACTGAGGTTCAGAGAGGTTAAGCGGCTTGCCCAAAGTTACACAGTTGGTAAATGGCAGAGCTAGAGTTTGGACTCGTATCTGTCTGCTGCAAAATTTGTGCCCTTTCCCTTTCTGGCCTGAACAAAACAGACAAGGCAGAAATGGAGACTTCCGGTTTGTATGTGATAATGCCGGAAATTGGTCAACCCAGCCCTAATGTCTGTGTTCATCGGGGATGGAAGAGAACACCCACCCTTTGCTTATGACTCAGGCCGCATCAGCCAGACCGGACCCCAAGGAGACAGGGCTGTGGAGGCTCCGAGACTGAGGGTTTTTGACAACTGGGCCTTGTTTGGGGTTAGTTATATTGGAAAAGTGGAGGAGGCATAGGAGAAATGGTCTCACTTCCAGGCATATGGGAGCCGGCTGTCAGCTAATATGGAAAATGATTAAGACAGCTTAATTTTCTTATTTTTTATATATACTAATAATGAAGCAGGAGGAATTTGGAGGAGGAGGTCTACAAGGAGAGGGGAAAGCATTGCAGATGTTGGAATCACACACAGGGATGGCTCTGGTCCCGGTGGGACTGCAGCCCTTGCAGCCAGGAGGGGGGTGTGGGATAGAGCTGGTGGCATCTGACTGGGTGGCCCTCAGCAATGTGGGACATCTTTGCTGTCTGTTCAGAGGCAACAGCGCGTCTGGCCCGGGGGGCCTGGGGCTGGGCAGGGAAGCCGGGTTTCTCTCTGGGTTGGTTCTAGTCCCCAAGTCCTGGCACAACGCACATGCCAGGCGGGATGAGAGGTGGGCTGAGGAGGTCAGTGGAGAATGTGACCTTGGATGGCTAAGACCCTAGGGCCATAGGGCCATCAGTACTGAGGCCCAGAAGGGCTTCCTAGAGCAGGTAGAAATGGGGCTGGCAAAATGAAGAGGTTGGTAGGGGTGAGGAGGACCAACAATGATTGAGCATTTGCTGTGTACATGGAACTAAAAATTAGAATAGAAATGCATTCATTCAGCAAATATCCTTGAGCACTTACTATGTGTGAGGCACTGCTCTGGACTCTGGGGATAAAGCAGGGAATAAAACAGACCTAACCTCTGCCTTCATGGCGCTCACATTCAGGTGGAGGACAGGGACAGTGGTCACATCAGCAGATAAATACCATGCTGGGGGAGTGGTGATACATGTAAGAGAAAGGGTAGAAGGTGTCCTGCCATTTACTGAGCACATATTGTGTGCAAAGCTTGCCTTGGTCAAGGACTCTGTAGCACTTGCTCCTGCTTTAATACTAGATCAGGTTTGTTTAGTGCTTGACACTGTTCTAAGTGCTTGAAAGGACGAAGTCATATGATCCTGAAAAAACCAGGAAGGAGGGGTTATTACTGTCATCCTCATCTTACAGGTGAAGACACCAGGGTGAAAGAGCTCATTGAGGATCATGGATTTGAACCCGGGCAGGTTCTAAGACCGGCACACTTAACCTCAGTGAGGTTGTTGGCCCGAACATCCACATCTGGCTTCTCCGTGGGACCTGGGCTGCCTCATAATACGGTGTGTCCCAAGACCAGGAGCCAGGGAGAAGCTGTATTGTCTTTTCTAACCCAGCCTTGAAAGCCACACAGTGTCATATCTGCTGCATTCTATCCATCAGTCACAAGTCCCGGCCAGTTTGCAGGGGAGGTGAAATACACCCCCCTTCTTGGTGGAGGAGAAGTGCAGTGTGCTTGAAAAGCATGTGGGAATGGAAATAGCGTTGTGGCCATTTTTGGAAAATACGATCTGCCACACTCAGCCACTTGACAGAGAGGGAAAACGGAGCTGTCTCCCCTCCCCAGGAACAGAACATGGTGGTCATGCTCCCAGCCTGGGGCCCAGAAGTCTGGCCAGTCTCTCCCATGCTTTGCCCTGGGAGACCCCCTCCTGCCCTGCCAGCCCAGGGCTCTCTGCAAAAGAGAGCCTTTCAACACTCAGCTGGTGGTAATTCCAGCTATGGTGGAGGGGAGTTGACTCCATTTCCAGCTACTTGCTTCTTCTCCTTTGGGACGGGTGGGTGGATGGCCTTGGGAGTACTCATTCTTTCTCAGCTTCTAGGCTCATGCCTCCCCCTAGGTCATTATAAAGGAGAGAGCCCAGGGGCCTGGCCCCATCCCCACCTCAGCCACACCTATGACAGCCAGGATGGTCTGATTGCCTGAGCCCCAATGGAGGGGCAGGAGGAGGGTATCTCTGGTCCAATTAGCCACAGGGGAGGGATCAGCTTGTGAGCTAAGCAGAGTTACCATGGGTGGAAGGTTCTTAAGGAAGGGAGGTCGTAACCTGAAAAAACACCCCCAATCACCCTGGCTGGTGTAGCTCAGTGGATTGAGCACGGGCTGGGAACCAGAGGGTCCTGGTTCGATTCCCAGTCAGGGCACATGCCTGGGTTGCAGGCCAAGTCCCCAGTGAGGACCATGTGAGAGGCAACCATACATTGCTGTTTCTCTCCCTCTCTGTCTCCCTCCCTTCCCCTCTCTCTAAAAATAAATAAATAAAATCTTAAAAAAAAACCACCCCCAAAAGATCTATTAATATCAATTGACTCCTGCATTAGATTTTGTTTAATGGCTTGTGGATCATTTTGTTTCTCTTGACCTCCGCAGCCAACCCATTGGCAAGCCCTTTGAAGTATACTATGAATTAATTCACTTTACTTCCTCTCTACTGCCCCCGGCCTCATCTAGACCACCATGATCCCCTGCCAGCATGACTACGCCACTCCCTCTGGTCCCCTGTCCACTCCAGCCTCCCTCCAGCTCACCTCTGCAGAGCGGCCAGAGGGATCATTTCAAAATGCAAACCTGATGGAATTTCTCCCGGCTTACGGCCCCACTCACAGTGGCTTCCCCCTAAAATGTGTACTCCTAACTGAGGCCACTGCCCGCGTGTCTCACCTCTTGTGCCATTCATTCTGGCCACACCGGTATCCTTTCTGTTCCCGCCGATATGCCAAGCTCACTCCCACCTTGAAACCGTTGAACTTGCCACTTCATCTGCCTGCTGTGCCTTCGCCTAGTGTGTCATGTGCCTTTCGGGCCCCAGTGCAAACGCCAGAGTATGCCTTAGGTGAAGCTCAAGTGCCGCAATAAAAAGCCCCTGGAATGTGTGATGGCCGGAGCACACTTGTTTATCTCTCGCTTATGTAACGGACGTTCCAGTGCAATGGGTGGCTGTCCTCCATGTGGTGACGCAGGGATCCAGGCTCTTCCATCCTGCGGCTTTGCTGTCACTTGCATTCAGCCAGGAGAACAGGAAAGAGAACATGGAGGAAGCTCACCCACTTCTGAAGGCCTAGGTTCAGAAGTGACACTCGTCACTGCTTAGGGAGCCACTTGTCAGCTCCAAACACATACATGTGAGCGGGGCATGGATTTGATAGACAAATAAACACCTTGGCCGTGGTCACCTTCTCAGAAAGGCCGTCCCCACCCATCTCATCCAAAGAGTGTTCCTTCCATCCATGTTCATCTAGTATCCCAATTTGATTTTCTTCATGGTACATTTTCCTTATCCACTTGTTTACTGTCTCTTTCCCCATCTAGAAGGTAAGCTCTGTAAAGGCGGAAACATTGGTTAACTAGTTAGTGCCATATTCCTAGCACCTAGATCGGTGTTTGGCCTATAAGAGATATTTAATAAATATACGTGAAATCAATGAAAGGACAAATAACTTCTATTTTAACCATGGGGACACAGAGAAGACCAGCGATTTCATGAACAGAACACGTTTGGTCAATGGCTTGGCATCCAGCAGGAGCCCTATTCATGCTAATTCTTTTCCCTCTCCAGTGTCGATCTTGAGGTTGTAGATTTCAGGGAAAGGCTAGGCTGTGGTCTGTGAGTTGAGAGGCCTGGGTTTGAGTCTGACTCTGTCCTGACTTCCGTGTGTGTCCCTTGTCTCTCCTGTAGGAGCCTCAGTTTCCCAGTCTGCGGGAGGAGGTGGAGCAGGTTGGGCCAAACAAATTTCTACATTCCCCATGGCCGGAGAATGGATGACTACCCCTGTACCTTCTTTTTCCATCTGCTGACCTTTGGGAGAAAGTTCCCCTCCCTTTCTTTCTCCCCCCTGTGGGTTAATAAGGCTTAATGAGGGGCCTGGGTGGGCCTACCTCCTCAGTGGCCATCAGCTCATACTTGCACACAAGGGTGAGGGGGGGATCATGGCTAATAACAGGGTCCCGGTGGGGGGTGACCTGACAACCTTAGCTGGTCTTTATGGGCCTCTATTAACAGACCACACAGGGAAAAGTCTTCCCAGGGCCATGATTTTCAATTTTCCACTAGAAAAGGCAGCTGGGAGGAGGTAGCCAGGAGGCCAGAGACACTTGCCTGTGCTTCTGTCAGAAGTATTCTGTCTGTCCTCCCATCTACTCCTCCACTTATTCATTCACTTAGCCACCCAAGCATTCAAGTATCTGCCCACCTTTCTATACATTCACTCTTCTACCTAACCACCTACCAATGTACTCTTCCACCCAGCCGATAATCCGTCATCCAGCCAACAACCCTCCACCTATCCTTCCATCTTTCCACCTCTCCGTCCATCTAGTCACTGTCCAGTCACTCCCTTGCCCGTGCGCCCCTTCACTCACCCTTACATTCACCGCCCACCCCCACCCACACACCCATCTGTCCCTCCTATACAGGGTTATCCAAGATCTATCTGGCACCAATTTTGTGCCTAGGACTAAAATAGACACGAATAAGTCATTCATTTCATTCCCTTTAGCTTTGGTTATGTTATAACATAGAAAGGAATAACGAAAAGCATTGCTTTGTTGGCTATGAGTCTTGGGTTTGAATCTAAGTTCTGCCTTCATTAACTTTGCAACCTTAGACAATTTCATGCCAATATTACAATTATCATTATTTTTTTTAAATATTTTTTTTTATTTATTGTTAGAGAGAGGAGAAGGGAGGGAGACAGAGAGGGAGAAAGAGCAATGTATGGTTGCCTCTCACATGGCCCTCACTGGGGACCTGGCCCGCAACCCAGGCATGTGCCCCGACTGGGAATCGAACCGGGACCACCTAGTTCCCAGCCCATGCTCAATCCACTGAGCTACACCAGCCGGGCAATTATCATTATTTTTGAGCACCTACTATCTGCAGGTCTGATGCTAAACACTTTATAGATGTTGGCTCATTCAATTCATCCACCAACCCTTTGAGATAGCCCCCATGCTTCTTATTTTATAGACATGGACATTTGTTGCATCAGGTTATGAAAACTGACTGCACAATTCTTGGAGGTATCTTTTACATCATAATCCATGGTAGCCGTGCCAGAATTGGAATTCAGATCTAGCTGGCTCCAAAGTCAGCAATCTTTCTAGAACACTGCTATCCCTGGGCACCGAAGTGGACTTTTCTCTTGGTAACTTGAGTGTGAGCCCATGAGTTTAAGTACAGGATGTCCCTTTTCCAAACTCTGGCCTCTGTTTCTTTGAGTGAGGTGTGGGGAGAAGAGAAGAAAGGGAAAAGAATGTGCTGGTTTCATGGCGTGCTAGAAACTGAGTTTTGAAAGGTGGTGAGAGCTGAGAGGTGTGAGTAGGAAAACTGAGTGCTGGGGAGACCCACAGAATCCAAGGCTTAAAGCTCCTCCATTGACCTTGATGATAGACAGCAGGACGTACTCAGAGCACTTCCTCTGAGCCCAGGCCAAATGGTGCCCCCGTTTCCACAACCCGACAATGGGCATGAATTACAGCTCCAACTTTACAGGGTAGGGTGGCTGTAAAGATTAAGGAAGTCAGGACACACTAAGGACCTAGAACTGTGCCTGCCATGAATAAAATGCTCAATAAATGTTACTTACCATTATTCAGAATAACCCCACGAAGCCCCGTGAGCAGGGAGCATTTCCTTTCACCAGGCCTGGCTAGTCTGAGGTCAGATGTGCAGGCCACGGCTGCTACCTCACGGCTCTTAGGTCTCTCCAGATAGTCCCAGACGAATTTGCTCCCAGTGCGGTTTTCCTTAAAGCCAGTGCCACCAAGTGGGAGCTGTTGGGCTGTCTGAAAGTGTCCAGGAAGCCCTCCTGGAAATGCCACCCTCGTCCTCATTATGTGGCACCAAGCCTGAGTTCTAGCAGATGTCTCCTGAAAAGCAGGATGCTGGAGCACTTCAGAGTTTGGGCTCTGCTGCCAGACAGAGATCGGTTCAAAGCCTGCCTTTGCCCCTTGAAAACTGTCAGCATGACTTTGCCTCTCTGAGGCCGTTTCCTCATCTGTGAATTAGCAAAGTGAACGATAGCTACCTCATGGAAAGTAGGCTCTGATGGTGAACATGGGTGGCTCACCTCCTCAGAATCCATTCTCCTTCTTCCTATTTCCCCTTGTTTCAACTCCTTCCTGCTCTTTGGACAGTGGAATCAGGCCCCGGCCAATCAGGATGTTGCCCCCCTTGGCCACAGGGAGTGGTCCAGGCAGATGCTGCTGAGGCTGCCGTGTTCTCCCACGGAGATCCTAGACACAAAGCCAACGCTGAAGGACGCTGGGCAGACACACGGAGAGAAAACCACTGCAATGATACACTGGAGCCCTTAGACCCTGCCACACCTGAAGCTCCATCCTGGGTTTTTCAGTCCACGAGATCTCCTTTTCTCACGAGTAGTTTTCCGGAAACCAAGCGTCAGCTGATACAAAGGCAGGGAACGTTAGCGGTGAGGATGGTGCACCCGTCCCTTACACACGGGCAGTGCGCTGAGGACAGGGCCTTTTCCTCCTCGGGTCTCGTTTGTGTTTGTGCCACGCACATGGGCAGGCCTGGTTCCCCAGACTCGGGGCTCTGATGGGGCCCAAACTCTTTTGCTTTGGAGAGTTTTTGTTTTGATGGTACTTGTAATGAGGGGCTTTGCGTGCCCCTCTGTGAAGACTTGTGCCGTCTGCTCCATGAGAATTTAGGGACCATTCCCAGAGATGACATTCCTGTTTCCAATTATCTGACTCCGAGCCCTGATTTCTACCAGATGCTGCCTTCAGAGGGCCAATGAATGGGCGATGTGGGGGCAGAGAGCCCCCACCTGTGCTGGGTATGGGCCTGCATTCATCCCGCCATACCTCTGCTCAGGTGTTCAATTGGCCTGGCATTTGAGAGTTGCAGAGCTGGGATTTGAACATCTGAGCTCTCCAAATGGAAGGTTCAGTTGTGAGGGGAACAGGGAGTCATAGCACATGGTAAGTAAGGCAGAGCTACAGCCTCAGGAAGAATTCCCAGAGGAAGCAGAGCTGGGGCAGCCAATGAGAATGAGCAAGACTTGGAGCTGCCAAGCGGAAAGGAGAGGGAGACAGTACAGGGTGTGGAGGTGGCAACCTCAGTGGGATTTTGGGGTAATGGTGCCCATACAGGGTCCAGGTCACCCAACCCTGTGGGGTTCATTTTCTGTCTCTTATTACTCCATCCCCATGTCTCCTGCAGGATTAGGCATCACCCTCTCATCTGGAATGTTGCTCTAGACTCCTCACTGGTCTCCCTGCCCCCTGTATGGACCTTCCAATCCACCGTCTACCTGCAGCCATCCATTCATCCATCCCTCCAACCATGCAAGCATGCATGCATGTATCCACTCAGCAAATATGTCTGGAGGGTGAGTGAACATCCGTGCACAACTGGCCTAATCATTTATTCATTTACTTATTCATTCTTAATGGGTTTGTTTATTTGCTCAGCAAACATTTCTCAAGAGCCTCCTCTGGGCCAGGCGCTCTGTCGGGAGCTAAGACCCAATGTCAAGACAGTCAGGCTCCCCGCCCTGGAAGAGCCCATGGGCTCAGGGGGAGAGTGGGTGAGAACCATCTGGCCAGCAAATAAAGATAAAATAGATGGTGATGAAGTCTGCGAAGGAAGCAAACAAGAGGTTCAGAATGATGTCAGACAAATCCTGCTTTCTATGGGGTGGTCAGGGAAGCCCCCCCCCCCCCCGGTAGAGGTAACAGTCAAATGGAGGAGAAAGAAAGAAATCGCCATGAGAAGAGTGAAGAGAAGAGTAGTGCAGGCCAAGGCATCGTCATGCGCAAAAGCCCCGAGGTGGGAAAGAGCTCAGCACGTGGAGAAACTGGAACAAGGCCAGCGGGTAAGAGTGAAGCAAGGCAGGGGCTGGGAGCAGAAGAGGCGTCTGGGCACTCGGGGCCTTGTAGGCCGTGAAGAAGAGCTTGGTGTTGCCCAGAGTGTGACGGGGAACCACTGGGAGGTTTCAAGTGGGAGCATGAGAAGAGCCCTCAGCTGACAGGAGCAACGAGGCCAGAGGGGCGGTGGCCACAGGCATCAGGACAAGAGATGCTGCACATTTGTACCCTTCCCTCATTCGTGATCTTTTTCATCCCTCTGCTTGCACACACCTTGTGACGGGGACTCTACCTTGCACACACCTTGTGACGGGGACTCTACCTTGGAATAGAATCCCTCCCGTTGTTGGGCTGTTTGAACTGAAGGAACGTGATCCCTTCGGTGAGCGATTCCCAAATATGTGGGTCTCAGGACCCCTTTACACCCTTAACAATTACTGAGGACCCAACAAAGTTTTTGTTCATGGGGATTATCTCCAGAGCCAGGACTGGGGTGTGTTAAAAGAGCATAAAATTTAAGAGGGTGCCCCAAATCTCAGTAATCAAGATAAACTTTTAATGTGATATTTTGAAAGTCCATATTGGAGACTGAGGCAAAAGGAAAAAATCAATAATATCGATCTTGTCTTTAAAATTTTTGATACTTTGTTCATTATGACTTTTTTGGCATTGATTTTTTCATTGTTTTCAGAGTGATGGCGCTCCCACACGTCATACCCACTGTGAAAACTCCACCGAGCGCGAACTGGACAAATGGCGTCTTAGTGTGATTATGAATGTAGTTTTCACTGTGTGGACCCACGTTCCCAGGGGTTGCAGATTGTGCCTTGAGAACCATTGCTTTTAATGCAATAGTTTTATTTATTTTTAATGAAATTTATTGGGGTGGCATTGGCTGATTAAATCATATGGGTTTCAAGTGCACAGTTCTATAACACATCATCTGTATATGGTATTGTGCGTTCATCTCCCCAAGTCAAGTCTCCTTCCATCACTATTAATCCTCCCTACACCTTCTCCTGCCTCCCCCTCTCTCCCTTCCTCTCTGATCATCAGCATGTTGTTCTTTGTGTCTACGAGGGAAGCATTGCTTTCAATGGAACCAAAACCTTCTCCAGGGAGAAGGTCTTCTTCAGTCTTAGGTCTGCCCCCAAGGACTCCGCCTGTCTTCCCACTGCCTTCAAGGAGCTCAGCACCTGAGAGGCTAAGCTTCAGAATTCATGCTTCCTCCCCATCTGCTCCAGGCTAAAGACCTCCCAGTGCACAGGACTCCCATCCACCGCTGTTGTATTTCTCCTCTGGACAAGCCCCTCCTGGTTGACATCTCTGAAAGGTTGAGAGCCCCCAAATAGGGCCTGCATTCCCAGGTGGCCTGAGCCGCATGGAGCCCCTGTGGGCTTATCACCTTTCACCTGGGACACTCTATCTCTGTTCCTGCCCCTGCCACATGCCCCATGGTTCCTGCCCTCCTCCCTCCTAGGCTGCTGCTTGGAGCGTTCAGAACCTCTCTGAGCTTCCCCTGGGATCCTGGAGAGTAGGCATCCCTCCAAGAAGCAGCATGCAGGCACAGAAAACCTCCAATATATTAAGCTGGGTCTAGGAGGCCAACTCCTGAAAATTCAATTTGTCGGCAATATAAACAGGATATCGAGCCTGGCGCAGGCAGGCTGGAGGAGAACATCTGAGAGGCAGCAACCTGCAGGGGTAACGGTAACGTGGCCACATTCCTAGGCAGCATTAAGACCCGTGCTAATCACAAACAGACCCCTGCACGCCCGGGGCCTTTCTTTGTTCGCTAGACTCTCCAACACCAACACCATGCCGGCCATCTCTTGGACACCTCCCTTCCCCTCTGCGGGCCTCCGTTTCCCTGACTGCCATATGCAAGGGCTGAACGTGGGTCTGCACCCTGAGGTCCTCTCTATTGGTCTACTATCCCAGAATCCAAACTTCTCTGGTTTGAAGCCCCCACGAGGCTCAAATTCCAGGATTGTGAAATGCTTGGATTTTATGCCTGCAGAGTTTGACAAGTCAAGGATGGTGGGTTCTAAAGTGCTTGATTTTAAGACTCAGTGGCTCCAGGAGCTGCCATGAAACTTTCTATGACTCTGAAATTCTGCATCTCGGTGATTTTTAAGTGTCGCAGAAGGTGTGTTGTGCTCTCAAGCCAGAGAGCCTGGGTTTGTCTACTGCCAGCCCCATCCCCACAACTGGGTGACCTTGGGCAAATCACATGACCTTCTGGCATCTCGATTTCCACTTCTGGAAGTGAAGGAGCATAACAGTTACTATCTCATGGAATGGTTGTGAGGACCATGTAGATTCATATTTGTAAACAGTGCCTGCAGCACAGTAAACACTCGAATGTTTTGCTCATGCCTTTATTTTAGATTTAAAAGTTTCTACAGCCTCAGAATCTGAGACGGGTGTTTCTAGACCTCCAAGACTCTAGGGTTAAAAGTTTCAAAAATCCATTATTTAAAGACTCAATGATGCACTGGTTTTGGAAGCTGGTAGCAGACATATGTGTTTTGGTATATTTGTCTCAGGACCATGGGACTTTGCCAGGGCAAGCTAAGGAGCCTGGCACCATCAGCCACCAACCCAAAGAGCGTGACAAGCTTGGGACCCACAGCCTCTGAAAAGTACCCTTCTCTGCCCTCCACACACACATGCACCTGGAGATGACTGGCCTTCTGACCAAAGGTTCATTGATGTTGACTAATTCCTGGAACCCATGAAGACACAGGAAGACAGTCACCCCCATAGTTTGAAATTCTCTTACTCAAGAAGCTCCTGGGGCTCCCTACCATTAAGGACCATTAAGGACCATTTTAATGGTCCTTAAAATTAAGTCCTATTTCTCAGCCTGGTTTCAGATCCCCATTATACCTTGTCCACTTCAAGGTACGTTGAGGTCATCTGGAATGGGGAGGAGAGAACCGGGATGGTTCCTTTAGAAGTTACTCCTAGGTCCGTATACCTTTGCTCATTCATTCCTTTAGAGATGTTTATTAAACATCTACTATTATCTAAGCTGTGTCCTGGGCTTTAGAGACACAGAAGTGAATCAGGCAGACAGTGGCTCTGCTCTTGGGAGCTCACAAAACTCATGTCAGGCTCAGAGGGTGAGAGTACATGCTATTTTGTGACCAACTGGAACTTTGGACCAATGCTCTGTGCCTTATCCATTACATGGGCCAATAACACCACCTACCAGAGGGTTACTGTGCAGATTAGCAGCGAGAACAACAGTGAAGAGCTCAGCACAGCACCTGGCCCACAGCACATCTGCAGTCCGCGGACGCCGCTATTGTTATTGCTGTGACTTGATTTCTACCTCCAGCTCCCTTCAGAGCACTTAATGGGTGGATGAAAAGCCAGACAGGCCAAGGCTCAAGTCCTGGGATGTAAAGTAGATATAATCATAGCTTCCCGGGGCTAGCCGCCTGGCACGTTGGGCCTACCCAGCGGGGGCTCAGATTGTAACAAGAATGTACTCTCACTTCCCACCAGCTCTCTCTGAGATCTCATCCTAACCAACCTCACTGCCCACATCAGTTCTCACACAGTGCACAACCTGGCAACTTCCTTTCCCCTCTGCGTCCCAGGGCCCACCACGTAGGACCTGGGGGAATCAGCTCTAAGACGTAAGCCGAGGCCTGTAGGCCTGATACAAGAGGCAATAGGGAGCTAGGGCTGGCTCTGGAGAGAGGGACTCTCCCGATGAGAGCATCCTCTGTCTCAGTGGCTCCTCTGTGCCCTTTGCGCCTGGTCCTCTTAGCTGCCAGGGCCTCCTGCAAACTGCTGTCCATGAGTCCCTGCTGTGTCTTCGGGTAAGGTTATTTTTTCATTAAGTTTGCAATTATTAAAAAAAAAAAAATGCCAGCCAAATTGTGACGTGCTGGGCTGAGAAGACTGAAGGTTAAAGCTTTTTCCCTGCCTGCGGCCCGCTGGGTCCCCACCCTATTCTGAGTAAAGGGGAACATTTTCGGGGAAATAAACAAGGAGGCCTTGATCGTTTGGGGACTTTATGAACTTGACCCTGCCCCCACTCCATACCCCATCCCGTTAACAGGCTTGGTCGCTCTCCCTGTTAATTAAAGGGGAGACCGTTTTCCAGGGCATTTCCAGCTCCAGCCAGGCCTGTGCCCACATCCTTTAGAGGGAGGCCATGGTGATTGGGTGGCTGGTGGCCTCAAAGGTAACAATTTGTCCCGAGATGGAATCCAGCCCCCCAAATAAAGGGACTTTGTGTTCTCTTCCTTTCTCACAGCCCCCTAGCCTCCAAGGAGGTAGTTATTAGAAGGGAAATGGCTGTGGTTCCCCAAGAGCAGGGACTGCCATAGTGGGCAGCTCGAGACCCTCACCTGCACCAGCAAGACTCTCTCACTGCCTCTTGGCCTCTCCCGGTGTCCTCAGAGCTCCCGCCTTCTCATAGAAACCTGTGTGTTCGGGCCGTCATTCATTCCTTCACTTGTTCATTCGACACCTCTTTATTGAGCATCTACTAGACCAGGCACTGTGCTAGGTACCGGACACACAAAAGTGGAAAAGAAAACTCCCTCCCATCACATTCTAGTGGGTAGACAGACACTAAACGTGAATAAGTCAACGTATTACCCAGCACCAGGCAGTCAGGTAAGGACAAATAAAGCAGAGGCAGTAGGTAGGAAGTGGTGGGTGGCCAGGAACCCTCTCTGAGGAGGTGATATCTGAGCAGAGACCTGCAGGTAGGGAGGGGCAAGCTGTGGGGACAGTGGCACGTCTGCCGTAGTAAGGACAGACTGGCCTCATCCCTCCTCCTCTCTTTTTTGCCTCTGGGCTTCCGCCAGTGCTTCCTGGACTGCCCTTCTCTCTGCCCTTCCTGGCAAGCAATGACTTATCTGGATTTTCCTTAATATATAATTCACTATGTTATTGACTGTGTCAACTGCATTTGTAAAAGCAGAATGCAAAGCCGTCTGTGTTAGAATACACGCCATCCAGTGAGACTCAGCAAACCCACATCGCTGACACCCTTCTGCTCAATATGATGCTGTTTTACCATTTAAAACAAACGAAGTGATATTTTTAGACTGTGGGTATTTCTACTCCTCTTCTCTTATTAAAAAAAAAATCTCTGCAAAAGAAAAAACAGAAACACAAACTCTGTCTTGAGAAAACTTGAGAGACATTGTAACCGTGAACTGTAAGATACAAGGAAGATAATTGAGTAAAGAAATGGTCAGTGACTTAGCAGAAGGCAATAAAGTCCAACCTAAATGCCTGGAGTGAGCGGTCTATAGTGGGTGGCTTGCTGCAAAGAGAAACACGCTGATTTTCCTTAAAGGCACAGAAATTGGAGATTCCTGGTATCACAGACAGTGCTAGAGAGGCACGGATGGAGAGCCAAGGGATGATCTGTAAATCTGTGGAAGGTGCACTGAGTCCCTGGGTCTCTGACCCCCACCCTTCTCAGTCAGCCAATAGCCCCTCTCCTATCCAGCCCAACAAAGGGTGGTTGTCACCTAGAGAAAGGGAACTGACTGGTGTGGCTCAGTGGTCATCATCCCACAAACCAAAAGGTTACCAGTTCAATTCCCAGTCAGGGCACATGCCTGGGTTGTGGGCCAGGTCCCCAGTGGGAGGCACGTGAGAGACAACCAATTGATGTTTCTCTCCCACTTTTTCTTCCTCCATTCCCCTCTCTCAAAAAATAAATAAGTCTTAAGACCTTTTTTAAAAAAGAGAGAGAAGGGGAACCAAAGAGCTCTAAAAGTGGGGTGACCTGGCCCAGAGAAGACGAGACCCTCAGTTCATTCACCTGTCTAGTTCCAGAATGTCTTTGGGTAGGTTCAGGCCCTCCCCTCACCCCAAGGCAGAAAATTATCTAGAGAACCACTTCTAAGACAAAGACCTACAGATAGGACAATTTAGGGGACAGGGAGAATGATCCACGGAATGAGCTAACTAGCAGCCACTTGATCACCCATCCTACACAGAAGCCCACCAGTCCACCATCCCCACCCAAAGCTTCCAATCAGATTGTTAGTACGAATGGACAGCCAGGGGTCACTATACCTGTAGAGGAATTTCCAACATGAGAGACCAAAGCAACTGGGGTGGGGGTGTGGAAAAAAAAGACTTAGAGAAAGAGAGAATGCAGGGAACAGGAGAAAACGTAAAAACAAATCCTAAAATTAATATCCTTTGAGAGATGAAGATGCCGCGTCCGTACAATATGAACTGGAAGCTTGAACTGGAAGCTACTAGAAAGGAATGGAGAGTAAGAAAGCAGAGTTAGAATGTGTGTGGTAGATGGCCCGAACGGCCGAAGTTCCTCCCAGCCCAGAGCACCTGCTCCCTCGCCCCTTCGGAGACAGAGTCTGGTTATCGGATGCTGCGTAACAAGCCATCCCCAAAGTCGGTGGGCTAATTTTGTGGATTAGAAATGCAGGGAGAGCTGGGCTGGGTGATTATCCTGCTGTTGATGGAGGTCACTCAGTGGTTTTCAGCTGGTGGGTGGGCAGGATGGTGGCACTCAATCTGGCACCTTGGCAGGGGTGGTTGGAGGGCTGAGTTCAGCTGATACTGTTGGCTGGTTACATGTGGCCTTTCCGGCATGGCAGTTGGAGGGATCGGCCTCTTGTGATGGCTGGCCTCCCCAGAGTGAGCATCCCAAGAGAACCAGTGGGGACTGCATGCCCTTCCCTGACCTACGTCAGAGGTTATGTGGCATCACTTTGGTGGCATGAACGAGGCTGGTTCAGACACCCCCCAAGTGAGGGGGTGTATATCACAAAACCCCTCTCCTGATGGGACAAATGTCAAAAAATTTGAAGACATATTTTAAAACTGCCATGTTACTAGCGGATATGCTCCATCAAAGAAAAAAAAAGGCACTAAACCAAGGAAGAGGAAAACATGCATCATTTAGCTCTTCCTGTGTAGCAAACTGCCTCAAAACTTAATGGCTTGAAACAGCCGCCATTGATTCGCTCCCAACCTATGGTTCGGCAGTACCAGCTGGGTCCCTTCATGTGTCTGCACGCATGTGTCTGCTGGTTGATATCAGCTGCCATCACCTGGGGAATGGAGGTGATTTGGCTACAAGTCTCTTACCTACAGCAAACCAGCCTGAGTGCCCCAGAGCTGCAGAGGGTAAAGCCTCAAATGCACAAGCACTTTGCAATCCTCTGCTTGTGCCATGTTTACCACTATCCTATTGGTCAAAGCAAGTCACGTGGCTATGTCCAGCATCAGTGTGGGAGGGGCTTGGACAAAGGCTCAGAACAGGAGGGAACTGTGGGCTTTGGTATTTGGTAAATCTCTTAGACAGTGTGAGATACAGGAGATGGTGAGAGAGGCAAAGGGATTCCCTGTGGGTAGCTGCACCCTGGGCCCAGAATGAAACACATCTTGTTGGACACCAAAGGTCAGAGGGAGCAGAAAAAAAGATGGCAGCATTACATTGTCCAAGAGATCTGTCTGTGCAGAAATCACACTGAGAGCTCTTTTCAGGGCATAGAAAGTCTTGGGTCAAATGTTCAAAGAAAAGTCAACAGTTAAAAATAGGCAATTATTCATTCAAGACGAAGGTGCTGAAAGTTTAAGAGAAAGGAAATGGCATTACAATGCAGTACTTATTCAGCAAGAAACAATTGTCATAACAACAAAAACACTAATATGAGATTAACAAAAATGGATATTATATTGGGAAGAGGAGAAATGGGTTTAATTGAGCTAAAATTCCTCCTCTTTTATAACAAGCAGTTAACATATAATGTCTAAAATGGATACATCACGAGAAAGCTGTAAGATTTAGAAACATGGAAGTCAATACCAGAATATACAGCTAAATGATATTAAAATACATTTTGGATCAGGTGAGGTAATGGTTACATCCCACACAAAAAGGGAGGTAAACTTAGAATCTCACAACATCACTCAAGGGCGCTAAAGATGCCGGACTCCCGGTTTTGTCGCCTGGGGCAGAAGGACGTGTGCTGACAGGAACTGCTCTGACCACCCGGCCCACAGGGTTAGGGACAGCCCTTGGCTTCCCAGTGTCTGCCACATGGGTTTTCTGAAGGACAACTACATCTTCATCACTGATTTTGGGGCCCCCTCAAACTGAGTTGAATATAGGCTACCCTTCAATGTTACACAAGGGACTGATGCTCTGAGAAGGGATTTGCTCAAAGGGACAGTGAGGCCCCTGTGGGGAACAGTGGACAGACAGGACCACTGGGCCCCCCAGGCTTGAGTTCTAGCCCCTGCTTTGCTGCTTCCTTGGCCGCATGGCCTTGAATGCCTACCCTCTCTGAGACTCAGTTTCTAGATCTGTAACGGGAGTAACGTATCTGGTGCTTTGGGTTATTGTGAGGTTTAAATGGGATCATGTGATCAGGCGACTCAGTCGATCTTCAAAGGTCTTGGCCTCTTAAGCTTATCAGTGAACATTCACCATATTTTATATGTTAATAAAGTAAAAACAGAGATCACTGTGCCACCTTACATCATATACACAGAAGTAGAAATTTTTAAAAGACGAGATTTAGAAAATTACTGATTATTTCTAGAGTTCTTATTCAAGGTTTGTCCCAATTTTTAAAATTTGGGTTTTTCGTCTATCATTGCCATGTTTTATATATGAGTCTTTTGTCAGAGGGCTATTTCAAATACCTTCTCCTAGCACGTGGACTGCATTTTGTTCTCTTCATCATGTCCTTTGATAAACAGAATTCTTTGTTTTAATTAATCTAATTTATCAATTTTTCTTTTGTGATTATGCTTTTTGTGTTCTGTGTAGGATATATCACAATTGCCAAGATTGTTTAAATATTTTCTTCTACAAAAGGTTCACTAGGCCCAAGAAGATTTATTATTACCACACATCATAAGAAATCTGTGGTCCAGGGTTAGTTCAGAAGGTAATATTATCACTGAAGTCTCAGTCTGCTTTGACCCTTCACTTTATCATCCTCAGTGTGTGGTGAGGATGTTCCCTCATGGTCACAATATAGCTGCTGTAGCTCCAAGCATCACATCCTCATATGACAATATCCAAAAGTAGGAACAAGGGGAATGAGGGAGATAAGAGTAGATACAGAAAAGAAACCTTTTGCCTTGCCCTTTTGTCTCATTGGCCCAAACTGGGTCACATGACTACCCCTTACCACAAGGAGGCTGCAAAGTATGAGCCTTTATCATGAAAGATAAGCTCTACCAACAAGGAAAAAAAGGGAAGAAGGAGAAGGATAATGTCTGATTGATGAGCAATTACAATATCTGCCACAGAGAATCAGTGACAAACAGAATCCAGATTTCTCACTCAAAGTAGGGTGACCAATTGCCATGGTTTGCCCTGGAAATGGGACTTCTAGAGCTAAAACCAAGAAAGTCCTGAGCAGACTGGGACACGAGGGTCACCCTATCTTGAGGAGCTTTCCCTTGGCCTGAAGTCAGGGGTGGACCAGACTTTTTCCCAAACTGGGATGGAGCCATTCAGACAAGGTGCTAGGGAGGGTGCGAAGCTTGCCCGCTTTACGTTTCCCCCGACCTCAGACTCTAGCCCCTGACATTCACCATCAGCTGCACTCTAGCCAGTCACTCTGGCTAGAAACATTTATGAGCGCCTACGATATGCCAGGCGCTGTGCTAAGTGCTGGCGACTTTCAGATGAATCAGACACAGTTCCTGTCCAGAGGAACTGCCAGGCCAGTGGGAGAGACTATCAGATGAAGTCATAAATTAGGGTTGTGTTGGTGGAGGCACGAGGGGAGGACAGTGACATTTGGGGGGGCACTGTTCCCTCAGGGGGGTACAGGAGCCTGCCAGGTAGAAGAGGAGTGGAGAGATCATCCCAGGCATGAGTGCTGTTCTCTCTCTGGTCCTCTTTTAATGATGCTGGGCAGTTCCTTCTTGTGAATTTTATTTTTCCCTTAATAAAAATTTATTTCTCCCTTAAAAAGAATGGCCACGCCATGTGCAGGGCTTCCTGCAAAGAGCCTCTTCACACCCGCTCTTACTTGACCTTCACGATGGCATTATGTGGGAGCAGGGTGGCAAGGGTGCCTGCCTTATTGAGGAGGAAACCGAGGCCCACCCAGGGAGGAGGAGTCACCTGCCCAAGGCTACCAAGCACCAGGGGAGCACTTCAACTCAGCTCTGCTTCCCTCCAGTTGCTCACCTCCGGCCAGGGCCAAGCTGGCCCATGAGGAGAAGTCAGGTCTCCTCATGGCAAATGCCTCCCAGAGCTCTGCAGTGTCCCCCAGAGGGAGCACATTAGAGGACATAGGGGCTGATGCCCAGACATGAACCCAGGACCTTCCCATTAAACACTGGCGGGCCACAGAGAAGGCCTGCCCCATTGGCACCCCGCAGCCCAATTTAACCCCCTTGGAAACAGGAAGTCCTCCTCCCCCACTCAGAGACATGGCAGGTTTGGGGGTTTAAAATCCCTTGAGGTCCAGTAGAGGAGTTGAAGTGACCAGTCATTTTGCCAGACAGCATCAAAATAATCACCCCCAGGGTTGAGGTGGCTTCAGGTGGCCCCACAGTCTCGTGGAAGTGGCTCCAACGACCAGCAGGGTCTGTGGAGGAGGGACAGAGCCAGCCCCCACTCCCCCGCAAATCAAAACACTAAGAACACTCTGCAGTCACCAGCCAAATGCGGTGTCATCGCCGCCAGACCTCACAAGGAACTCGCATGGATCACCTTTTATTTACTCATTCATTCACTCCTTCATCTATCTTCACCTCCTTCATCTCAAGGAGCCTCTTAATTTCAGTGTAGCCCAGTGCGTCAATCTTTCATGATAGCGCCCTATTCTCAGAGCTGGGGGACGGAGGAGACCGGGCTGACCCACAGAGCAGGTCAAGGTGGAGAGACCTGACACCATGAACCCCATGGATAACATGCAATTGACTGTGGTGACACCCAAGGGGACAGTGTAGAGGCAGACAAAGCCAGGTGACCCCGATGTATTTGGGGAGGTGGGGGAGGTGGCTGACTGTGGGTCCCTGGCACCCTTTTGGAGAAATCAAATTATAGCACATATTTTGAAATGAACCCACATTAAATATATTTAACTATAAAATGGTTTGAGTTTAGAACTTTTACCTTTTATCAGTACTGGCTGTGAGTAATTCACTTAAGGAGCCATTGTCGAGACATCTAGACAATTGGCACCCCAGGAAGGCTTGCCAAGTAAAAATATGGGCCCCAAGAAGGGTTTTCAGCTCCCCCCTGAGATGCTGAATGGGCTGCAGTTCTGAGTAGGATTTTATTTGAGCAGAGGTCTGTGGCTAAAACGCTTCGTAAGCTTCCCTCCCCCAGGGCCACCCCAAGCCTGGAGATTGCAGGGTTGGGGCCAGGCGAGAATGGCATGGGACAGTCTGCAGTGGCAGGGGCAGCACTGAGCCTGAGGCCAGCACGACTTGGGGGTCAGCACCCGGTTCCGGAGCAAGCTTTCCAATGCAGCAGCTGCAATGGGCAGAGGAGGCTCCTCTAGGCCACGGATGGAGGGGCAGTCAGGAGGGATAACTGTAGGACCAGGGCTGGCTCTCTGGGCAGACTGCAATCTCGGCCTGGGCCACCTCTGACCTGCAGCCTATGACAATAGCGACAGTCCCCTAGGAGCAGCAGGAGCATTTCTCTGCCCTCTCGTACAGCAAAGAAAGTGGGGAGAGGCCTCTGGCTGCCATCAGGTAAGGCAGGCCACGCCCCTCTCTGGGTTTGAGACCCAACTGAGCTTTGGAACGCAATCCTACTTGGAGGTGCTAGAGAAATCAGAATTTTTTTCGACATTTTTTTTTAATCGAGAAATGAGAACTTTTTAAGAATCATTTTTATCACCATGGGTCAAGAGAGCTCTAGGGCTAAGCTTAAGTCATTCCATTGCTTAAAAAAAATAAACTTCCAAATTTAAGAAAAGAATTTCAAAATTCAACAGAAAAGAAACACAGCAGCCATGAGACACAGGAGGAAACACTGCCCGTCACTCCCAGTTAAGAAATTTAAATGTACCACGAGCTTGTCAAGGACAGACACTTACCAGATATACACATTAAAGTATGTGTCCCTGAACGTTAATTACAGAGGGAAAAGCGGCCGCTTTATAGTGGAGAAGCCGGGCACCACTTTAACCGAGCGATCGAAGTTCACGCTAATGAAGGAGCAAGCTGACATCACGCGGCTCCCAATGCGCTGCATTGGGAAGGACACAGCATCGCTTCAAGGCATTCCTGCCCAGAATGCGTAACCTGCATCTAATCCTGAGGGGCCATTGCACAAACCCAAATTGAAGGATGTGACATTTTATAAAACAACATACTTATATTCTTAAACAAAGCCAGTGTCATGAGAGATAAATCATGCCGTCGCCTTTAATCAGGAACTGTTCCAGATGAAAGGAGACTGAAGAGACAGAACACCTAATGGGATGTGATATGATCCTGGACAGCATCCAGCACTGGGAAAAAATTCTATAAAGGACCTTATAGAATGCCCCTCTGCCCGCTGATCCCACCTGCAGGAGTTTACTCTGCACACACACATATTTGCAAAATGACGTCCGTGTAAAGACAGGCACTGCGACCTCGCAGCGATAGCAGAAGGCAGGAAACAACCTAAACACCCATCGACAGGGCGCCAATGACATCTGACGGCACTCCTAAATCATGGCGTTTCTGCAGATGTGACAAAATAGAGAGGCAGCTCCCCAAGTACTGGTGAAGAATGGTGTCCAAGGGGTGTTGCAAAAGTGAAGTGCAGGACACTGTGCTGAGCTGTCGTTTGGTAAAGAAAACAGGGGGAGAGAGAAAGGACATGCATACGCTTATAAACGCATGGCCGTTCTGAGCGAAAACACCGGCAGGAAGCCAGACACCGGTGCTGCTTCCTGGAAGGGAGATTGGGTGGCTGCAGGATGGGTGCAAGGGAGAATTACTTCCCCCAGTACCCGTGTTTGTACTGTTTGTGTTTGAACAACATGCTTTTATTACCCATTCCAAAAAGAAGAAAGAAAGGAGAAAGAGGAGGAGGAGGAGAAAGAGGAGGAGGAAGTAAGAAGGGGAGGGGGAGGAAAAGAAGGAAGGAGAGAAAGGGAAAGGAGAAGGAAGAGAGGAGAAAAAGAGAGGGAGGGAGGGAGGAGAAAGGAAGGGAGGGAGGGAAGAAGGAAGGAAAGGAAAAAGAATTCTTTAAAAATATTTCAAAAATTATTGTCAGCTTATACCTGCTGTCCTGGCACACAGTTAGAAATGAGTAAAAAGAATCAGAGACGACAGATGAAGGAGGCAGTTCAGTCTGCCTTCCACTGACCAAAGCTGAGCCCCTTCACCCCCAGACGGTGCAGAGAGGCCTGGAAGGTTTGAGAGGAGCACCCAGGCCTCTTGACACCCCGCTGCCCACCAGAGCCCCCCCCCCGCCCCACTGTCCCGTTCTCTCCCACATGACACCCGCCCATGTCTCCCGGGGTCTGGATTGCTGTGCAGACACATGTGCCTCACTCAGCAAGTGCTCATCGTTTTCTTGGCTGCCCCACCAAACCGCAAAATACTGTTTCAGATTGTGAAGCCGGACAGGCCTGAGTTCAGCCCCTCAACACCAAATCACGTCTCCTCTCGGGGGTGCACGAGCCTGAGCGGGCGCCTGCAAAAGCTTGGCAAGGGGGACTCACACCATGGAAGCTGTGTTATCATGGAAAATGAGCACCATCTGCCAAACCCGCAACTCCCATAAAAGACTCAGCCAAAGAACGAAGAAACCCCATAAAACAGGTCCCAGGACTCCAGCCGCCTGCTCGGGGATGAGGAGCGTGAAACAGCAGCCTGGGACCTGCTCGGCAATCCTCCTCCTCCCCTTACCTTGGGAAACTCCCTGGTGTACTTGCTGAAGGCAAACGGTTGGTCCACGCGCACTGTCCGTGTTCATTTGTTTTAGTAAATTCTAATTATCCAAGTCGCATATGTGGAAAACAAGTGATACCTTCTCTTCGAAAATAGTTGAAATGTATAGACATGTATCAATTAAAAAGTAAAAATAATGAAACATAAACAGAACGTTGCACAAAAACCAGCCAAACCCGAAATTTGTATCCATCTATGATCTCATTTACATAAAGTTTGAAAATTGGCAAAATGGATCTTACGTTGTAAAGGTTCCATTGCTTAGGAGGATAGTGATAATGACCCTTGAGAGGGTAATGAGCAGGACCATTGATAACAAGCTGATATTCTTTCTCCATTCTGAGTGCCAGTTACAGGGGCGCATACGGTTTGTAAAAATGTATCCATTTCTACACCTATCTGTGCATTTTAAATGTATTCTTTGCCCTGTGACTGGCTCTTTTCTTTTATAATATCTTTTACAGATCGAACCACATCGGTATCATGGATCTGTTCTTATTCTTTTCGAGAAGTAAACAGGGAGTTTTCCATAGCAAGGCTATACCATAACTTCCTTCGTGCGCCGCTGTTGGGCTTTTAGGTTGTTTCCAACCTTTGCCATTTAAACAATGCAGCAAGGAACATTCTTCTCCCCATTTCTTTGAGAATTTGTTCCTATCGAGCAGATAGCTAGAGGAGGAATTTCTGAATCAGCGACTGTGCATTTAAAATTCTAGTGGATGTTGCCGAATCACCTACCAAAAAGTGTTGCAGCATTTTACGTGCTGTCCATTCATTCATTCACTCACTCATGCACTTAATGAATATTCATTGAGCACCTACTCTGTGCTGAGCACACTGTTTTAGGTGCTGGGGATTCGACAGTGAACAGGAGATAGTCCTTATCCTCATGGAATGCACCGTCTGGCGATGAAAACAGCCCCAAACAAATAAAGACATGAATACACACCATGTCAGGTGGCAGGAAGTGCTGAAAGAGAATAAAGCATACTTAGTTCTCCATATCATCACCACCAGTGGCATCACCCATTCTTTTGATTTTTTTTTTTTTTTTGCTGATTTTTTAGCTCTTTCTTCCGTTGCGAATTCTAATGTGAATTGTGTCTTTATTCCCCATTGCCCATTTTCTCCTGAAGTGTTTTTTATTTCTTTATTGACATGTATGAGCTCTTGATTTATTATGGACTTTAATCCTCTGACTTTGTATGTTGCAACTATTTTCTCCAGCCCGTTAACTTGTCTACTCTCTTTACTCATGGTATTTCACAAAGTCCTGTGATGGACAACCACAGGAAATGTATTTCAGATTTTTATTCCAGGAAAAGTTGGGCTTCTTCTCAGAAACTGGTTTGGGGTTTTTCCTCCTATGAATGCATGTAACTTACCCTCTTTTCTTGCTTCGGCTGTAAGGAAGCTCAGAACAAACTTTTCTCTCCATCCCTCGCAGTGGTCCAGACCGCCCAGCAGGCATCCAGTAACTTGATCCTCACCCTTGAGTTCACATTCTTTTCCTTTTTCACAATTTCATTGTCCATTCCTTTTCCTATTCTCTGGTTTTATAACATCTGCATGCTGTCTAAAACCATTTTTACAACAATGTGGGCATACGTAAATGACTTTATTCCCTGTTCACAACAGCCCATTTCACAGACGATGAGACTGAGTCCCACAGAGGGGCAATAACTTGAGCCAGGGCTGCAGTGAGTGAGTGAGTCAGCAGGGAAGGCAGACTCACACTCAACCAGTTCATGGGAGCCTCTGCTGTGCTCCTTCCCTGCTCTGCCTATTTCTAAACAGGAAGCCTGTCTCTAATTTGCTGACTGTATTAATCATAATTATTTCAGTTGCCTATGACAAAAATCCTGTTATACAAGCAAAGGGAATTTATTGGTTCACACAAAGGGCAAACCAATGGGCTGAAGTTACGGCTGGATCCAAGCCTCCCTGCACATTTGGCTTGCTTCTCTTTGTCTCTCTGCTTGGTAGCATCATTCTTTCCTGCTTTAGACAACTTCACTCCATGTGGCATAAATATGGCACCAGGAGCCCCAAGACTACATCCTGATCACCTGAAGAGGGAGACCCTCCTCTACAGCCCCAATGGAAAGGAAAGAGGGGCCGCACCTGGAATGCCTGCCTCCTGTAGCCCGAGTAACAAGCATCTTGATTGACAGCTCCATCCAGGTTCCTGGAATCAGGGTGGAGTTCTCCAGAGACAGAGGAAAGGGGAAAAGAAGTATGGTAGGCAAACAAACTCTGTGCTGACCAATGCCAATTGCCCCAGGGAAACAGAGATCTCCCCTTTGCAGGAGGAAACAGATGCTCACCCCAAGAACAAAATATCCAATGAGTGACTTTGGTCTTCTTTAATGGAAATTCATCTTTCCCCCCTTGCTCTTGAGCCCTTGTGGCTTTAAGGGCTGATCTACCACCATCACCTCCCACCACAGCACCTTCCAGGTCAGCCCTGAATGCACACCCTGGCTTTTGCTGTCCACCTGCTGAATGCCCCCGTTCTACCACCGAACCAAATCCTAGTGCTTCTTTTCTAGGGATCCTTGAAGACCGCAACCCAGTGTCTTTCTGTCTGAACTTCCCACCCTATCCAAAGACACTTTTTACAGCAATGACCATGTACTTAGCCCAATGGGGAGAGACAAAAATATGCTAGGGTAAGAAGGTGCCTCAGATTTGACCTGAAATGCCATTTCAGAGAGGTGGCTGGTTTCTGGAAGGCTATATAGTTCATGGTGGAGAGAGCAAATCACTCCTACTGTGGCCCTTGATGTTGTTTAGGAGACAAAGGGACAAGAGAAATGGGTGGAGAAGGCAGTGAATATGTGATGTTTTTTACATGTTGTCACCTAGCTTAGGCTCCCCAAATCTCTGCCAGGGCAACATGAACTTGTAGACAAGCAGACGTAAAGCGCTTCACCCAAGAGCACGCGACCAGTGAACGGCTTGAAGAACTCAGATGTGAAGTATCCAACTGTCCTGTGCCCTTCCCTCTACTCATTACCTAATAAGTGCCCCCAATTATTCAATGATGACTCACACGACAAAACGGTCTCCTAATTAAGTTTGAAAATAAGAAAAGCATTTGGAACGGAGTCTGAGGAGAATTACTTCCATACCAAGAATTTGTTCCCCAGCTACGCAGCAGCTGGGGACTTTTCTTCATTTCTTCGTGCTCCCAATGGGTGGAATGTAAGAAGCAAAGACAACGAGTTGCCACCCTTCACTTCTTTCCTGGGCTGCCTCAAACCCTTTGGACACCAGGAACACAGAAATCAATGGATCAATCAAGTAAGAAGCCTATGGATGAATTAATACATTTCCACTTTTACAAAGATATGCTTGTTTGGGGCAGTTATTGACCCAAAGTGGACACAGTGAAGTTCTAGGCTCCATCCCCCGAAACACAGCGCCCGTCAGTGGAGAAAGTCAGCTTGTTTTGCAGCCAGCGGTCTGAGAGCACATCTGTTGTTGAGCTCCAAGTGAGGCCACATACAGAGGAAAATATGGGCTCCCTCCCTCTCCTGCCATGTAGAGCTGGGGTAAAAGAAGCCGGGTTTGGATGGCCCAGCTGGACAGCCTCCAGGCCGTGTGACCTGAAGACGAGCTTCTCAGAGCCTCCGTTTACCCACCAGGAGAACGGCGGGTTGTGCCGGCTGATTTCAAAGGTCCCTCCAGAATTGGCCATGAATCTACACGCGTCTCTCCTGCTGAGACCAGTGCCCAGTAGGAACACAAACAATTTTTTGAAAGATTTAACTGAGTAGAGGGAAAAGATAGAATATGGGCAAAACCGGTGCCACCTCATGACCTTTCTGACCTTCAACTCCTCTGCTGTCAAATGGAGCCGATGAGGCCAGCTTTAGAAAGTGGTGAAGACGGAATGGGCTAAGGTATGTGAACAGTGCTGAGCAATGGTTGGCCCCTCCCCTTTTCTACCCGACAAATGACAGACTCATCTCCCGTGGAAACCCATGTCCAGATCTCAGCCTCTGAAGCCCCTATCCCTGCCTCCAGCTTCGACTGCAGTTGTGAAAGCCACTGGGCTGGGTGACTGGAAAAGGAGAGATCGGGAAGTTCTGCTGCTATGCGGGTGACTGTTGACCACCTGACTTGAAATAAAATCCAGTCACAGTAACGACTGTGTAACCTAGATGGGACCAGCCAGGGCTGATCTCATCCAGCCCTAGCTGGCCCCTTCATCTTCTGTTGTTCCTTCCCTCATTCTGCTTCATCTGTACCAGCCTCCTCGCTGATCCTCTGGGCCTTTGCACAGCTGTTCCCTCTGCTTGGAATGCTCTTCCCAACATTGCCATGGGTCTTGCTTCTTTCCTTTAGGGTTTCGCTCAAATGTCACCTTGTCAAAGAGGACTTCCCTCTTATCTCGCCTTAGTTCCTTCTGGCTTTGCTCCTCTGCTCTATTTTCTTTGCAGCATTTACGCCTCGTGTACAGCGTATGTTTACTTGTCTGTGGTCTGCCTCCTACAGGCAGAACGTGAGCTCTATGAGGGCAGGACTTTGTCCAGCTCAAAGTCACACCTGTCCCTGGAAGAGTAATTGATAGATGGCAGGTTTTCATATCCATTCATTGAATTTATTCAATAAGTGGGTGTGTCAGTGGCTGGGCAGATAGGTGGGTGGGAGGATGGGTAGATGGGTCAGAGGACGTATGGATGCGAGTGTGGAAGGATGGGCGGTTATAGGTTGTGGATGGGAGGATGGGTCAGTGGGTTGAGGGGTGGACAGTGGGTGGAAGAATGATGGACAGGAAGATGATGGGTGGGTGGGAGGATGGGTTGATGAGTCAACAGATAGACGGGAAGATGGGTCCATGGGTTGATGTGTCAATGGGTTGGTAGATCAATGGGTAGAGTAGAAAGGGCACTGGATTTGGAATCAGACAGCTCTGTCCCTGACTTGGTCAGTTGCTTCCTCTCTCTGAGCTCTGGTTTCCTCAGCTGAAGAATGTAGGTAATAATCACTTCCATCCCTGAAGGGTGTTGTAAGGATTACATGAGGCTCTATATAAAGTGATTAGCATGCTACTCTCACTGAATAAACCAGCTGCCATTTTGTGAGGAGACTCAAGCAGCCCAGTGGAAAGGCCCATGTTGAAAGGAACTGAGATCCTCAGCCATCAGCCAGCGCCAGCTTGCTGGCCACGTGAGTGAGCCGCCCTGGAGGCATATCCTCCAGTCCAGCCAAACCTTGGGGTGTGTATAGTCCCAGACAGCTGGCCTCTGCACTGCAATGCCCTGAAAGCCCCCAAGCCTCCCGTACAAGCCAGAACAACCCACCTATGTCATCCCCAAATTCCTGGCCCTCAGAAACTGCCTAATTATGGGTGTTCTTAGCCTGATGTCAGTGAACATTTTCTGTAAAAATTCAGATAGTAAGCCCTGGCTAGTGTAGCTCAGTGGATTGAGCACGGGCTGCAAATCAAAGGGTTGCCAGTTCAATTCCTAGTCAAGACACACGCCTGGGTTGCAGGCCTGGTCCCCAGTAGGGGGCGCATGAGAGGCAACCACACATTGATGTTTCTCTCCCTCTCTTTCTCCCTCCCTTCCCTTCTGTCTAAAAATAAATAAATACAATCTTTAAAACAAATTCAGATAGTAAACATTGTAGTCTTTCCAGGTCATGTGGTCTCTGTTAGAATTGCTCTGCCATTGTAGCATGAATCAGCCAAAGACAATACATAAGTAAAGGTGACTGTGTTCCGGTAAGACTTTTATTTATAACAACAAACGACAGGCCCAATTTGGTCTCTGTTCATAGTTTGCCAACCCCTGTTTTAAGCCACTAAAATAAATGATTTACGCCTTTCTCATCATCTATAAAAATGGTCCCTTTCTTCATGGAGTTGATAGTCTTGTCTGGAATGCTAACCCCACCTGTTGTGCATCTTCCCCACTGCACCGCTCAGACCTCAGGGAGGGTCTGTGTTGATGCACCCCCATGCCTCAGATCTCCCAGCTGTCTCTCGGAGCCATGCACACAGAACATGCTAACCTAACTATGTGCTGGAGGAATAAAACAAGCAAAACTCAAGTTATTATTTGTGCCCCAAGTGAGGAGCAGATTCTTAGGGCTGTGAGAATACTAAGGATTAATGTGGTCTGAAAGGCTTCCAAGAGGAAATGAACTTGAGCTGAATCTTGAAAGGTAAGTGCAATTCGGATGAGCATTAAGCAAAAGTACAATCATTTCAGACCAGAGGGAACAGCAATGAGCAAAGTGTGGAAGGGCAGATACATGGTGATGGAGTCAACGTGCTGAGGGCCTTGAATGTCAGATCAGGGGCTTGGGCACCATCTTGGAAGCAAGGGCTTCTCGAACAGAGGCAAAGGGGCCTCACAGATGAGCTCTTGGGAGAGAGGTTGTGAGTTCTATAAAATTTTGTGGCCGAGAGACAATGAATACACTGGGGTAAGCCATTGATGCTGCTGCAGGTTTGTGGTTTACTTTAAACAGAAGAGGAGGGGGTCTTGTTTTGGATTCCCCACCAAGTAGACACTGAGATGAGGAGTCAAGCAAATGGTTCACTTGGGAGGTGATTCCAGGAGACCCGGTAAAGAGGGAGTCATGAAGCCTGGAAGGACAGGCTGTTGAATGATGTGTAATCACACAAGCTGCTAATGTGGCGTAGGAGAGCTCAGCCCCGACTGGATCGCCACTGGCAACTTCTAGGAGACAGCGGAAGACACACCTCAGAGGTATCACAATTGAGGACAAGGAGCTGAGGATTCATTCATCCACCGACTCCCATCAGTCACTGGCCAAGGAGCGCTTACTTTGTAATTCTCTCGCACCTCCCGCCTCGGGCAGAGGGTTGCAGGTGTTTGCGTGGAAAGGTGTTTGAGTTCTGAGGGGACATGGGCAGGACAGTGACGGTGTGTGCTGTAGGTGGGGGTAACACATACGAAGGAGGATGTTAGGGGGCGTAATTGAGCAGCTGGGGTGCAGGATGGATATGGACAGGAGAAAGAGGTCACAGTCTAAGATCCAGGAAAGTGGCTGCTACAGACCTTGAGGCTGGACCCCAGCTAAGGCCAGGGGATGGGGAAGGGGTACTGAGGGCCAGCCTGGCTCCACAAACCCGGGGAATAGGTGGATTAGTTCTTCCCAAGGTCAGAAGCCGGGAGCAGAAGAGGCTGCGTTCAGTTCCAGACACCCTGGGTTTGAGACGCCCGCTGCACCTCAGACAGAGCTGTCCAGCCAGGTAGGCAGTGAGTCACATTAGAGCTGGGAAGTGATTTTGGAGAGCTGCAGAGACAGGGAGAGGAGCGCTGAGCTGAAAGCTGACACGGGAATGCAGCCAGGACTGCAGTAAGGAGGAGGAGGAGGAGGAGGAAGAAGAGTTAGCAAAGAAGGAGAAAAGACTGCAAGCGGGGCAGTGGGAGGGGCAGCATTTCCGAGCCGATGCACGTGAAGAGCTTAGCACACTCGGCGGCAGTGGTTTTGACTTTGTGTCAGCCTTTCAAATACATTTATGTGGGTTTATTTCAATGTCTGATGTATCGGGACTGCAAACAAAAATCTATTTAATAAGTTAATACATGTTTTTAAGCCCATTTTCCAGATGAGGTCATTGAGGCTCAGCAAGGCGAAGCAAGCTGGCTCCTGTCTAGCCTGACTGCGAAGCCCATGTTCTCTGTCTCCAGTGGGCGGTGAAGTGTCACAGAGAATATCAGGAAGCATGTCCAGCAGGGCAGAGGGCCACGGGGAGGTTGCAGAGAGAAAGTGGACCTCGTGACAGAGAGGCAAGTACGCTACACTCAGAGCCGGGAGTGGATAGGCCAGATCTCCCAGGAGGGGAGAAAGAGAAGGGAGTGAGGAAGCAGCCTTACTTGCAGGCAGAGCTTCTAAGATGTTTCATGGTGAGAGGGAGAAATGGACTGGAGATGGGAGCAAAGAAGAGATGAAGAGAATGAAGACTGTAGGCAGATGTAAGGAGGGGACAGGGAAGACCTGGCGGGACACCTGAGAGGGGACAGAGAGGCTGGGGGCACTAACAATGGGTGTGGGATCCCAGAGGAGGGATTTAGTCCCATTCTGGGCCGTGAGCGGTCACCCTCCACCTTACACAGAGAAGGACCAAAAACCGGACATGCAGAAAACAGAGAACGTGGGGCCCAGTGGTTTCCCGCTGATGCCTAAGGCACGGACCACCGTGAGCCCCTCATATCCAATCTCCCTTTCTCCTGGATGTTATTTCCCTCGACCTTTAGCCAAATGGATGGCTGTCCTGTCACATATTACATTTCCCAGCCTCCTTTGCTGACCAACCCCACCGGCTAGAATGTGGATGTGCTGGGGACTGTGTGGGGCAGCCCCTAGGAGCTGTGGAGCTACCAGATGGGAAGAGTCCTGAACCGTGAAGACATCCTACCAGGCTGCACTGCTCACACCTGGGCTGCTGTGGGAGACAGCAACACCTGCACCATATTTAATTTGTTCTTACACTGAACTGAGTCGCCCAAGTGAGCAGGGCTCCCACTGCCAGCTAGTCACACCCTCTCTCCGAGTCAGTCACTCTCCCAGTTCTTTTCCTTGGTGGCATTTCTTACAACGGGTCCTCTGCCTCCCTTCCTCCCCCAGCCCCTGTCCAAGCAGACCATCAACTCCAGGAGGGCAGGACATTGCCAAACTCACAGTTAAACAGAGGATAGCACAGGGCCAGCGGCAAGAGGCCCAGTGTGTGCAGATGAAGTCCCTGCTTTGGAGGCACCATCGGCAAGAAAACAAGTTAACCAGGCCAGCGGAGATGGTGGGAAATGGTCTAAAGGGGGTGAAGCGGGGGGCGGGGTGGGGTGGAGTGTGGCGGCGTGGGACCGGGAGGTTAGGGAAGATGAGAATGAGCTCACCGTGGGAGATCCAGAGAGCACTCCAGGCGGAGGGAACAGCAGGTGCAAAGGCCCTGCGTTGGTAACGAGTGGCTGTGTTTGAAGGACAGGAAGGTGGCCACGTGGCCTGGGGCAGAGAGGTGAAGAGATTGAGGCTGTGGGCCTTGTGGGCAGTGATAAGGTAAGAAAGGAACAAGGGAAAGCCATAGGCAGGTTTTAAGCAAGGGAAGGGGATGACCTGGTTTTCTTTATAACAAGAGCCCTTAGGCTTCTGGGGCTGGGCAAGGGTAGGAAGCAGGGGCAAACCCAAAAATCAACTTGGGAGACTTTTAAACGCATGCAGACAGGAGGTGCTTGGGGCTTGGACCAAGCGGACAGTCACGGGGTCATGGGGAGAAGGGGCTCAGTTTGAGAGCTATTTTGCAGGTGAAATGGACTGAGCATGGTAACTGTCTTAGCAGATCTGGAAGCAAGAATTCAAGGGCAAATTGGTTGCCCAAGAGCTGATCCCAGGACGCACCAGAAAGCAAGGAAATAAAGGAAGACAGGGAAGGGAAAGAAGCAAATGCAAGGAGTGGCGAGGATCAAGTTGGACCGCTGGGCTTCCATCCCACTGGGAACTCCGGAGGCAGAGCCGTCTCGCCCAAGGGACAAGATAGCTGGGGGCTCATCCACCAGCTCCCAGATTATTGGTTGAGGGCTATTCCTGGGAGGCGTTAACTCACCAGCAGTCCAGGCGCCCGGGGACTCTGTTGGGGTCCTGGGTTCTGGCCAGCAAGTACCTGAATGGCGAATGCCAAGAGGGGTGTAGGCAGGGCACCCACAGATGGAGCTGTGCGGGAGACTTGGGACTGAATAACTTTGCCAGGACCTCTTAGGAGCTGAACTGATCAGAAGTCACAAGGGGTTAAAGGAGTACAGTGACGGGATGGGGGATGGGGTCGGGGGAGCCCTGGGGTTAAGGGGCTGAGAATATCAGAGCGTTGGTGCCTATCACTTCCTCTTCAGCCCAGTTTTGGCTGAGCCGGCTGGAGGACATGGCTGAAGATGTGCTAGACCAGTAGAAGCTGTAGTCCTGTGGGCCCTTTGCAGTGGGAGGCAGAGGCCGGAGAAGACAGGAGAGCGTAGGGAGCCAGGGCTCCAGAGCCGAAGGCACCCAGATCTCTGTCTGCCTACTTTCTGGGATCTCCATTTCCCCACCTGTGAAACAGGCTTTTGTGAGAATTAAGGAGAGAGTGTGGAAGGACTCAGAACTTCAGTCTAATGCCATAGTCTGATCTTGTCCCTCCCCTGCCAGATGCCACTCAATTGCTTTCAGAGAAAGTTGGACACCTCCCACCTTCCCCCAAGCAAGCAGGGGTCCTGCCCATCTGTTCCGGCCCAGGCCTCTGGCATCAGCCCCATATCCCTCTGGGGAATCGATTCATGAATTCATTGATGAAGGAATTAGTTCATCACCCCTTCCAACCTCCCAGGGAATTCACTCAGACAAAGCCATGTGTGCCCCAACCCCATGACCCTGTTACTGCTCCGCTCCTCTTCCCACGACCCTCCTCCCTCCCTCCACTCTACCCACTCTACCTCCCTTGCCGTGACCTCAAGTTCATTACTACCTCCAGGCCTGTGCATTTGCTGTTCCCTCTGCCTGACATGCTCTTCCTTGAGCTCCACATCACTCCCTCCCTCGGGTCTCTGTTCAGGTCTTCTCCCATAGAAGCCCTCGCTGACCTCCCTCACCATTCTCTGTCCCCTCACCCAGCTCTAGTTCTCTTCATAGTACTTGCCTCACTGACGGCAAACCCTACGTGCACTGCACACTTTGTCTCCCCTGCTGGATTGTAAGCTTCGGGAGGACCAGACCTGGACGTGTCGTGTTATTGGTTGAGTCCTTAGCCCGTGGACCAGTGGTCAGTAAATATTTATTGAATGAATGAATGTTCAACTCCTGTGCGCCCTTCAGGACTCAGCTCAGACTGGCTCCTGCGGGCCCATCTCCAGTACCTCCCCTTGGCCCCCACAACCCCTCCCACGAGCCTGAATTTTGGAATTCACCAGACTTTGTTGTGATCTCCTGCTTTCCTTCCGTCTCCTCCCCGGGCCACGAGGGCCTTGTTTCTTTAACTCTCACCACCCACCCACCCCAGCACACAGCTGGTGATTGGTAATAAATGAATCAATGAATCAATCAGTTAGTCAACTGCTAGTGGCCAGAACTGGGGTGGGAGACATGAGGCAAGAAAATTTGGGGGCCTAGGATTTCTTACTGCACCTCACGTGTAGTACTTTTCCTATCCCATAACCTGCACATAGTAGGGATGCATAAAATACTTTTTGAACAAGTAATAATACCTAACACTTATTAGGCACTTACTACATGTCAGGCACAGTTCTAAGTGCTTTGCATGTATGAATTCATTCAACCTTCACAATAACTCAATTACCATCCCATTTTACAGATGAGGAAACTGAGGCTCAGAGGAGTTAGCCACTTGCCTGAGGTCACAAAAATAGTAAGCAGTAGAACCAGAGCTGAACCCCAGCAGTTCGACTCTGGACTCCATATACCAGCAAGCTCCACGGCCTCTCAGTCGACGAGCGCGGGTGCAAGTCATAACAATGGCAGCAGGTATGATTACCTGCGCCTGCTCAGTGTCAGGCCTTGTGCTGGGTGATTTGCAGCCCCCTTGCCCTTTTGATCGACAGAGTCCTCCTCTGATAATGTCTCCATTTGATAGGAGAAAAGTGAAGCTCAGCGTTAAGGACACACAGCAGGTAAGAGGCTCCTGGTCTCAGCTCCTTCCAGAGTGGAAATCTTCAGAGGCCCGAACCTTGGCTTCTCTCCTCCACCTGCCTGCCCTCCATTCTCCTCCCTCTCCCCACCCCCATGGCCACCCTGGTGTAGACCCAGAGCCCAGGCTGGCCCCCACACCCCAGCCCCAGCCCACCAGAGACCTGCGGCCCCTCGTGATGGAAACCTCTTTTGGTCCTTCCCTCTCTCCCCCAGCCAACTACCAAGATCGATGTGATTGTGAACATATTTTGGAAATATTTTTACCGCTTTAAATTTTTTTTCCCTTTGTTTGAAAGAGTGTTACAACTTCCACCACAGAGGGAAGAAAAACCCTACTCTAGCCGACCAGGGCTGCGAGTGTAAAACCAGGAATGGCTCTGTTGAATAATCAGAACTGAAAACCACCCAAACAACAGAGTTCCTCAGGGCTCTGGCATCAGGACTTGGATCGCCGAGGCTGCCCCGGGGTGGGGCTGGGGACTGTGCAAGCACAGGAGAGGAGAAGGGGTCTCGCTCCCTGTACGGGGTTGTAAATACTACTCTGATGCCTGGGCCTTCTTCAAGGCTGCTGGGAGAAGTTTTCTTTTCCACCATTTTCTGGGTGATAAACAGAAGCCTGGGGAAGACGGGCAATTGAGTTCATACGGCAGATCCAGAACGGGCCTATGGGTGGCGCTCCCGGTTAGAGGCCCGTCGCAGGCTCCACCTGAGGACAGAGCGAAGCTCAGTGTGAAACCAGGATCGCAAGTCAGTGCAGGGCCAGGGTTCTGAGTCTGTAACGAGGCTCAGGGCTCCGTCGGAGGTTGGAGTCAGGGCCTGGTATGAAACAACACACAGGCCTCTGATGGAAACCAAGAGGGTGCCTTAGCCTGGGGCTCAGTCTACAACCAAGAATGGGGTCAGAGCCCCACCTGGGACCGGGAGTATGATTTGGTTTCAGGTCAGAGTCAAGTTTCAGCGTGCGATGAAGGAGCAGGGCTCCATCTCTGATGTGTTCAATCTGTTACCATGGTCAGGATTCACCCCGGATCATCGAATGACCAAAAGGGAGCCTACCACATCCTGAGACCACAGGAGAGCCAGTTCAACTGCTAGGCCTCAGTTTCCTCTTCTGGAAACTGGGGAGAATCATAACCCCTGTCCTGAATCCTTCCATGGTGAAATGTCAGGCTCAACGCAATAATGGATGTCAGCAAACTTTCCAAACTGCAGAATGTTGGACAGATGTTTATATAAGCGCTCCATGAAAACCCCAAAGAAGGCTCTCTGTGGAAAATCCAAATGTCACTGAGCTCCGACCCCATCGTCCACCCCAGTTGCTCACCCACTGTAAAACTAGCAATAGCTAACAGTTACACAGCGTGGCCTTGTGCCAGGCACTGTTCTAAGAGCTTCATGTAAATTTAATTTAATCCCCAAACAACCTTATGAAGTAGGTACTAATATTATCCCTGTTTTCAGAGGGGGAACTGAGGCACAGAGATTGGTTCAGTAATTTGCTTAAAGCCCCACTCGATAGGTAGGAAATCTCTGATTTAAATCAGGCAGTTTGGCTCCTAAGTCCACGTTGAGTGAAGGAACTCAATGTAGTCTATGTTCAGTCTATGCTGAGATAGAGGATGAGTCTGGGGGATTTGTCACGGAGCAGACAAATGGGGTGAGAGGTGCAAGTCAGCATGGGCCCAGCAGCCTGCCTCTGCTCAGCGGACCCGCTCCTGCCTGGGGACAGACATAAAAGGCTGGGGGAGGAGCTGGCGGGTGGCATTAAGGCATCTCTTTAAACTTGTTTGTTTATGGAAAGAAATTTCAGGCCAGCTGCTGAAAACCTGTATTTTATGGGTAATTTTTCAATTTATTTCACACTGGTATTAAAAACAATAACCCAACCCACCATGGAGGCTGTGATTCCACTGCGGTTGGCGAGGGAGGGGATGGCTGGCTTGAAGCAGCTTCTTTGTTTGCCTGCGCACCCCAGGGACAAGGCTGCTTGCCTTCCCTTGGGAAAAAGCAGACAAAGCAAGGAATAGAGACAGGGCTGCAGAGGTTGTGATTTAAGAGGAGAATAAGAGAAAGCCCAGCGGAGAAAGTTGGGGGCAGGTTCAATACCTCTCTTTGATAGATGATGAAAGTGTAGCAAAGATGATGAAAATCATTTGTGAGAACTTACTCTGGATTAGGTATTGTTTTTTACCTGCACAACCTCATAGCGGGGTCATGAGAACTAATAAAATACTGTCTTGGTTTGGGGTTACCAAGAAGCAGACCCTGAGACAAAGATTTAAGTTCAAGAGGAGTATTTGAGAATTGATCCTGGGAAACATGGGGCTGAGAATATGGAGTAAAAGAGGATGGGAAGGCAGCCCATAAAGGGTGGGTCACTGGGACAGTTACCTCTGGGGACACCTGGAACTCAGCCCCGCTGGGAATTCTGGGAGACAGAGTAGAACACTCCCTGGCTCTCCCACTGGTTGGAGGAGCGGATTGGGTTATCTCTGGATGTCTCCACTCTACCATTGAGTCCATCAGCAAGTTGTTCTCTTCATTATTGTATTATTCAGTTTTATGATTCTATTTCGGTTTTTTATAACATATATCTTTGCCGACATTTTCTGCATTTCCATTTGTCTCAAGATAATGTATAATGTCTTGTCAAAGCATTTTTATGACGGCTGCTTTAAAAGCTCTGTCAGATAATTTCAACATCTGAATCATCTCGATTTTGTATTAACATTGGTTGACTTTCTTTTTTCATTAAAATTATGGTTTTCTGGTTCTTGGTGTGACAGGTAATTTTCTATATATCCTGTACACTTGGACCATCTTATTAGGAAACTCTAGATCTTTTTAAAATCGTTTGTTTTAGCAGGTAATCTCACTATTCAGGTGTGGTATGTAGGTTCTCACCTACTTTGGATGGTTGTAGTTTCAATGCCAGTTTAGTTTCCAGAGCCTTTGCAATGCTATATTGGTCCTCTTTGTTCTTCTGGTACTCCTGGCACTATTACGATCCTGATACCAAAGCCAGACAAGACAGTACCAAAAAATATAGAGAAAAATATAATTCAGGAATAAAGATGCAAAATCTTTAACAAAATATTAGCAAGTAGAATTCACAATATATAAAAAGAATTATACACCATGGCCAACTGGGGCTTAGTCCATGGGGGGAACTCTGTTTCAATATTCGAAAATCAATCAATGGAATGCATCATATCAACAGTCTAAAGAAGAAAAATCACATGATTGTATCAATACGTACAAAGAAAGTATATGATAAAGTTCAACACTAACTCATGATTTTAAAAAAACTTCAGAAAAAATATGAATAGAGAGGAACTCCCTCCACTTGACAAGGGGCAAACACCCACAGCTAACATTCTATGTAATGATGAAAGACTGCTTTCCATAAGATCAAGAACAAGGTAATGATATGTGCTCTCATCACTCTTACCTAGCATAGTGCTGGAAGTTCTAGCCAATGCAATAAGGCAGGAAAAGGAAATAAAACACACATATATCAGAAAGAAAGAAAACTGTCCTTCTTTTCAGAAGTGATGTGATTTGCTATGTTTTAAAACACTGGAAATCTATAAAAATAGATTTTTTTTACTCTTTGAACTAATAAGTGAATTCAGCAAGGTGACAAGATATAAATCAATATATAAAAATCAGTTATATTCTTAATCAGTTAGCAACAAACATATGGACAGCAAACATATGGACAGAAAAATTAAAAATACATTTACAATGGCTTAGGAAAAGAAAAGGAATACTTAGGTATGGATCTAATAAAACATATACATGGACTTGTATGCTAAAAATGACAAAACATTGATTTTTTAAAAATAAAAGAAATATAAATAAATGGAGAGCCATACTATGTTCATTGATTGGAAGGTTCAATATAGGTAAGATGTAAATTTTCCCCAAACTGATATACACATTTAATGTAATTCTGATCAAATTTCCAGTGTGATTTGTTTAGATATAGACAAAAGTATTATAAAATTTATATAAATGGCAAAGAAACTAGAATAGCTAAAACAATTTAAAAAAATAAAATGGGCAGGATCAGTCTACCCAATTTCGAGATTGATTATAAAGTACAGTAATCAAGACCATGTGATATGGGCAGACAGAACAACAAATAGTCTGTGGAGCAAGATAGATAACCCAGAAATAGATACACATAGATATGCCCAATTAATATTTGACAAAAGAGCAAAAGCAATTCCATAGAGATAAGACAGCCTTTTCAACAAATCATACTGAAACAACTGGCCATCCATAGGAAAAAAAAATTGAGCTAAACCCGAGCCTTTATACAAAAATTAATACCAAAAAAATGGATCCTGGACTTGAATGAAAGCTATATAACTTCTAAAGAGGAAAATCTTTGAGACTTGGATCTAGGCAAATGTTCTTAGACTTGACACCAAAAATATGATCCATAAAAAGAAAAATTTATAGTGGACATCACCAAAATTAAAATCCTTTCCTCTGTGAAAGATGCTGGTAAGAGGCTGAAAACAAATTATAGACTAGGAGAAAATATTAGAAAATCACATATCCAATAAAAGATTTCTGTGCAGAATAAAGAACTCTTAAAATGCAACAGTATGACCAAACAATCCAATTAAAAATGTGCAAAGAGCCCTGGCTAGTGTGGCTCAGTGGACTGAGCACCAGCCTGCAAACCAAAGGATCACTGGTTCGATTCCCAGTCAGGGCACATGCCTGGATTGCAGGCCAGTTCCCCAGCAGGGGGTGCACAAGAGGCAACCACACATGATGTTTCTCTCCCTTGCTTTCTCCCTCCTTTTCCCTCTGTCTAAAAATAAATAAAATCTTAAAAAAAAAGAAGACATGCACAGATGCTTTGCTGAACAGAATATACAGAAATTTGTACACAAGTGTCCATAGTAGCTTTATTCTTAACAGCCCAAAACTAGAAGTTATCCAAATGTTTTCAATAAATGAATGGCTAAACAAATTATTACACATCCATACCATGGTCTACTACTCAGCAATGGAAAGCAACTACTAATACATGCAACAACTTGGATGAATCTCAAGAAAATTATGCTAAGTAAAGAAAGCCAGGACTTCCAGTCAAGATGGAGGCATAGGTAAACATGCTTCACCTTCTCGTGCAACCACAAAAAGAATTACAACTACACCTTAAAACAAGTAACACTTAGAACCATCAGAAAATCGAACTGTATGGAAGTCCGACAACCAAGGATTTAAAGAAGCCACATTCATCGAGATGAGTAGGAGGGGCGAAGATGTGGAGATAGATAGAGAGGCACATAGGTGTGGTGTGGCATAGAGAGGTGGCAGAGACGGAACAGAAGGTCCCACATCCACATGTGGTGGATGAAAATGAGGAAGGATATCTTGGGAGTGAGCAATCCCAGCCCCAGGCCAGACCACACAGTCCAGGGTTCCAGCACCAGGAAGATGAAGCCCCATAACTTCTGGCTATAAAAACCAAAGGGGGTTGGGGCAGCAGAAGAAACTGCTGGATTTTCAGGAAACTCTGCTTAAAGGGCCCCATAGACCTAAAATGCAGACCTGCCACCTCTGGGATTTAGCAGCAGAGCAACAGCTGGAGGAGCACCGGTTATACAGGGTAAGTGCCGGGCAAACTGCCAGAAACCAGGCAGTGGCACTGTCTCCTCTCTGAGGCCTCCCCACACACACAACCACAAAGCAGTAAAGCCTAGCAATTACCTAAGTCTTCACCCAACACAATTTACAGGTGTCTTTTCTATAATAGGCCATGCTTCTAAGACAGGAAGCCAAAGCAGCTCTACCTAATACACAGAAACAAACACAGGGAGGCTGCCAGATTGAGGAAACAAAGAAAGATTTAGATTGGCCCAAACAAGAGAACAGAACAAAACCCCAGAAAAAGACTAAATGAAATGGAGATAACCAGCCAATCAGATGCAGAGTTCAAAACACTGATGATCAAGATGCTCAAAGAACTCACTGAGTATGGCAACATCATAAAGGAAGAAAGAAATGGAGATTACAATAAGTGAAATAAAGAAAAATCTACAGGGAACCAACAGTGGAGGAGATGAAGCCAGGGTTCAAACAAACTATTTGGAACATAAGGAAGAAATGAGCATTCAACCAGAACAGCAAGAAGAAACAAGAATTAAAAAACAAAAAAAACAAGGATGGTATAAGTTGCCTCTGGGATATCTCCAAACGTACCAACATCCAAATCGTAGGAATGCCAGAAAGAGAAGAGAAAGAGCAAGAAATCAGGAACCTATCTGAAAAAATAATAAAAGAAAACTTTTCTAAGTTGGTGAAGGAAATAGATATACAAGTCCAGGAAGCACAGAGTTCCAATCAAGTTGGGCCCAAAGAGGACCACACCAAGACACATCATAATTAAAATACCAAAGTTTAAAGATAAAGAGGGAATCTCAAAAGCAGCAAGAGAAAAGCAGAGAGTTACCTACAAAGGAGTTCCCGTAAGACTGTCAGTTAATTTCTTAAAAGAAACTTTGCTGGCTAGAAGGGACTGGCAAGAAGTATTCAAAGTGATCAAAAGCAAGGACCTACAACTTAGATTTCTCTCTCCAGCAAAACTGTCATTTAGAATGGAAGGGCAGATAAAGTGCTTCCCAGACAAGGTAAAGCTAAAAGAGTTCATCATCACCTAGCCATTATTACAGGAAATGTTAAAGGGACTTATTTAAGAAAAAGAAGATCAAAACTATGCACATTAAAATGGCAACATATTCACAACTGTCAACAACTGATTCTATAAAACAAATTAAGCAAACAATTAGAACAGGAACAGAATCATAGGTATAGAGATCATTTGGAGGGTTATCAACTGGGAGAAGGAAGAAGGAAAATGGGGGAAAAGGTGCAGCAATTAAGAAGCATACTTTGTAGGTACAAAATAGACAGGGGGAGGTTAAGAACAGTGTGGGAAATGGAGAAGCCAAAGAATGTACATGCACGAACCATGGACATGAACTAAGTGGGACTGCTGGAGGCAATGAAGGGTACCAGGTGGAGGGGGGCAAAGGAGGAAAAATTGGGACAACTATAATAGCATAATCAATACAATATACTTAAAAAAAGAAAGCCAGTCTCAAAACGATACAGACTGCATTATTCCACTGTACAATATTTGTGTAACGACATAACTGTAGAGCTGGAGAACAGACTGGTGCTTGCCAGGGGTTAAGGTGGAGAGGATGGTGTGGGCGGAATGACAAAGGGGCAGCAGGAGGGAGTGTTGCGATGGTCCAGTTTTAGTGTGGCACTGGTCGCACAGTTACATATGAGGTACAAATTGCATCCCAGAAAACTCTTCAACCCCTGGCAAACCAGGACAGTTGGTCACTCTAGCAGGGGCCATCTTGCAACCCTTGCAACTCTGAGGAGTCGGGTGTCACCTAAAAAAACTTTAGGTCCTCTGGTTGCGTAGGGAGACGAGCTCGCGGGAGCTACTACAGAGCCAGCACAGGTAGGAGCTGCTGCATGATTGGGGCAAGAATGAGTGGCCCGATGTGGCAGACTGGCCAGATGTTGCTCCAGAGCACATGGCTAGACTGTATTTCTCAGCAACCCTTGCAGATAGGTGTGGCCACGTGACTGCATTCTGACCAATGGGATGTCAGCGAACATGCTTTGTCCCTCCTATAGGTGGTCTTCTGTGCCCTGACCCTTCCACAGTGAGCTTTAATTCTTGTACTGAAGAACACAGAGTACAAGCTGCAAGGGACCTGAGTCCCCACTACCCAGCAAAGGAGAAGGATTTGCTAATCAGGAACACACACTATGAGTGTCTTTCAGCCACTATACCCATTTTCATCTATTTTTAACAGTTTCCAGTGGTTCCTTAACTGCTGTCCCTGGTGTGCACACCTCCTGACAATGTCATTAGCACCACTGGCCAATATAAACACCCCTCCCTGGGTGTTTATATTGGGGGAGGGAGAGCGGAGCAAACTGGAACTCCCCCTATAAGCTACAGATAACCCAAGACCCTCCAAACACCTCAGGATGACATGGGCCCTGAGTTCTGGATATTGGAGCCCTAGAAATATCAAATTCTGAAAAGTCTGGAAGGGCTCTCAGAGAACACAAAATTCCAGCTGTGCCATTGAACAAAGGGGGAAACTGAGCCCACGAGAGCAGGAGGTACTTGAGGTGCCACTAAGAGTCAAGGAATAAGTGAGTGCTCATTCATTCATTCATGTATTCATTCTACAAGTATTTATTAAGCACTTTATACGTCAGGCACAAGGGTAAAATAGAAGATTTCTGCCATCATGAAACTCACAAAAAGCAAGTTACAAACACGAACAAGCCAGGTGATGCTTGGTGCTAGGGAGAATAGCCAGGATGGGGGACACAGGGAGTGGATGTTCTATTTTATCTGGATTGGTCAGAGAAGGCCCTCTGACAAGGTGACCTTGAGTGGAGACAGACCCTGGAGCTATCTGAGGACGAATTTGCTAGGCAGGAGAACAGCAAAAGCCCTGATAAGGACACCTGACAGGTAGAGTTTGAGAAACAAGAGGAGAGCAGAGTAGCTTGAGCAGAGGGAATGGGAGGCGAAGGGGTAACAGGCTACCGCCTGCAGAAATGGGGGCTGTTCAGTAGCCCTGGCCTCTGCATCACTCCCGATGCACATTGCTCCTCCCTGGTCCTGCTTACCCCAGGGGCTGTCCTGTTCCAGACTTGGGAGACTTCAGGACTGGGGGTGGTTGGGTAGAAGCTGACTTTCCAACTTTCTAGAGCCTGATCTTCTAGGGTCACCTCATTTCTCCAGATACCTGAATTTCATATATAAACTGGGAAATGCCTGCATCTGACGAAATTCATTCATTCACTTCAGGAACATGCTGTGCACCTGTGTCTGGCATGTGCGAGGCTCCAGAGACCCAGATACGGCCTCATCTCTGGTCTCGGAGAGCTGACGCTTTGAAGGAAAGCACAGACATACCCCTAGTTACCACCTGGTATGATAAAATCTGTGATGAAGAGGCACTGAGCCTGAACTGAGAATCAGGGAAGGCTTCCTGGACGAGGGCATATCCAGGACTGAGTCCTGAATGAGTCCATGGAGAAGGGAGATGAGATGCAGACCAGCATTCCGTGGAGAGGCCACACAGGAAAGGCTCAGTGGAACGAGAGGCCTGGAGAGGTTCGCGCAATACTGCAGGAGTTGAGATCTCTGGGATTAAAGGGGTGAGGGGTGGGGGTTGTGGGGGAGACAGAGATCAGAGAAGTCAGCGCATGAGGACCTTGTAGGGCATGGTGGAGGGGACCGTGCTAGGATACCTGCTCGCACATCTCAGCTCTGCCCTAGAATCTCTGTACTGCCTGAGCTAGGGACCCCCAACCCCGTTCAGAGGTTCAGTGGCCCCATCTGTGAAATGGAGCCGTTTGGGTGGGATGGCTCTGACAGTCCACTAAAATCCTTAAGGTGTTGTCTGCCAGTGTTCATGGAGGCCCACAGGATGGCCAGGCCAGAGCTGCCTCACTCTCTGTGTTTCTCTCCCCCTGACATGTCCTCGAATGTCCTCATTGCACCCGGGGACCACCTCAGGGTGGAGAAAACAGGCTACAGGAGAAACCAGCATTTACTTTTCTTTTCTTTCTGATCAAACCACATACATGAGAAAAAGGAATGTCGATTGTTCAGTAGGTTCTTCTGTGTCCCAAGCAGTGGCTCAGAAGGCAGGCACTGAACTCATATAGCCCTCTGACCTGCTGTGTGGCTGCAGGCAAGTCGCTGGGCCTCCCTGAACTCCCCCCCACCCCGGCCCCTGTAAAGTGGGCTAATCAGAATAGAACCCGACTGGCTGTTTTAAAGATTGTAATGCGTATAAAGTGCTTAACACAACACCAAGCACATAGGCCTCAAGAAATAGCATTATTATTAGTGTTACCGTTTTCAGTGGGTAAAGCAACAGGGGACAGGCTTGTGCTGTTTGTTGGGTGGGAGCAGGGATTTGGCTCTGAAAGGGTTAAAACAGGGCCAGCTGCTCCCAGTCCCACAGATAAGGTTGGAGGGAACACAGTCCAGGTCCCCAGCCCCTTCACTATAGAATTTATGAGGTGCTGGTTACTTTGAGTTGAAGATTAGGGGCTTCCAGCAGGCTGTGCAGGAAAAATTCAGAGTCAGTGGCCAGAAAGGACTTAGGACTCCTTTGAAAGAGTCAGAGCAGAAAGAGACAGAGCCAGACTGAACAGAGCAGGGCGTAAGCATGTACCCCACCCCGCAGTGGAGAGCGGAGAGGTGGGCACCAGGAAAGAGAATGTGGAGCGCCAGAGGGCCAGCCAGGTGGAGACAGAGAGAGTGAGCACCGGTTAGAAGGAGAACATTTAGCAAGAGAGAAAATAGGGCTACAGTGGGGTCAAGGGAAGAGGTAGCAGAGGAGCAGAACCAGGGATAGAAACAGAAAAACAGAGGAAAGCGCGGGAGAAAGAAACAGAAAATCCGAGGCGGGAGCGGGGTAGCAGGAGATGGCGAGGAGGGATGGGGGTCACAGGACACCAGGGAGTCTGCATGTGCGCGTGTGAACCTGCGTCCGGCTGACAGCAGGTACGTGAGTAGGACAAGGTAGGGGTGGGAACGACACCAGACCACAGACTGCCGGGCAGTCCGGCCGCCTGGCCCCTGGCCCAGCGACCCCACCCCGCCCCCACCCCGCTCCCACCCCGACGGCGCGCCGCCCAGGGTGGGTTAACGCGCCGCCCCCCGCCAGCTCCTCCCCGTCGGGCAGTGTCCCCGCTCTGCCGACGCCCTCACTCGACCTGGCGGCCGGCCCCTGGGCGGACGGCGGGTCCGCAGAGCCCGCAGCAGACCCCGCGCTCGGCTCGCCGCGCCGCTGTCGGGCTCCCGGCAGGCTGCTGCGCCTCCCCGGGAGTCCCCGCGGACGCTACCTGGGCGCCAGGAGCTCCGCGCGCCCGCCGGGACCAGGCTGCCCAGATGCGGGCGCCACTCTGCCTGTTGCTGCTCCTCGCCCACGCCGCGGACATGCTCCCCCTGAACCGAAGGAAAAAGCAAGGTACGAGGGGCAGCTGGGCGGGGCGACCCGGCAGGTATGGCAGGTACAGCCGGCGGGTGACCCTTGGGGCATCTGCCAGTGCCCTCGGGCTATTGACTCCTCCGCGGAGGTGTCAGTCCCACTTTACAGATGGGGAGACTGAGGCCAAGCTGGACCAAGGAGGCTCTCGGAGGAGGGAAGGGACTGGTAGGGCGCTCTGTCACTCACCGCCCCCACTCCTCAGAACAGCATCACCGCTAAGGAGAAGGAGAGTGGCCCTGTGCAGACAGCAAGCCTCAGGTGCTGGGTCGGAGGGCACTGGGGCTCCGGGACGCAGTTAGTGGCTGAGAAACCATCCTAAACATCCCCGATAAGCCAGGAGGTGACATGAAGACCGTGGGCTGGCGCAGGGTGGGATTCCTCAATCCCATCGCCTACCCTGACTCCCTGTGTCACTTCGGCCAAGTCAGTGGTCTTTGGTGGCAGCCCCCAACCCCGCCCCGGGGTGAGGGCTGAGCTCCATGAACTCTGGGAGACCTGAGACCCGAGTGTGAGCCTGTTGATTCTGGGAATGACCTGGAAGAAGTCTCTCCCTCCAAGAGCCTCTGTTTTTTCATCCTGACCCCCTAGGGCCACCAGAGAGATGAACCAAGGTTCAGACTAAGAATGTACCTGGGGCACAAAACCAGGGCCCCTTGCACCCTTACGTCAGGGTCCTATGCCACTGCCCCTCGCTGTGAGAGGCAGAACACCCTCAGGACTGGGGTTGGCAGGGCCCACGAGTGGAGGAGGGAGGGCAAGTCTGTGCCTGAGCCAGGTGGCCCTTCAACCTCTGCGTGCTGGTCCCACACTAAGGGGACCCCCACTGCATCCTCATGGCATAGCCGTCATCTTATTTTATAAAGCTGGGTGCCAGGTTTCGGGCAGGTTAGGTAACTTAGCCAAGTTGTCCAGCAGGTGAATGGGAGACCCGTGTCTTCTTTCCTCCAGCTCTGGCGTTAGGTCTGAGCAAGGCTCTGTGGGAATGAGAACGAGAATCTGCCCTCTGGGGTCTTCTAGTCCATTTAAGTGACCAGCCCTACATGTGGACACAGTCACCCCTGAAGTGGAGCAGGAAGCAGAAAGGGGCTGTGGGAGAACCTTGGCAGGGGGTGGGGGAGTGCTGGAGGGCACAGGGAAACTGGCCTGAGGGCTCCAACCAAGGTGTGACTGAACAAGAGGCCCCAGGGAGTAGAGATGGGGGCTTCTAGTGAGGGGAGGAGTTAGGGCCCCCTGGGGCCCTCCTCTGTGAATGGCCCTCATTGGGTGATTCAGTGTGTGGGCTCTGGAGTCAGCCTGCCTGGGTGCAAACCCTGGCTTTCCCCCGTTACTAGCTGGGTGACCTTGGGGAAGTCACTTTGCCCCTCTGAGCCTTGGTTTGCCCTTTTAAGGATCTTTTAGATCTCTAAGATCTTTATTGGTTCTAGAAAAGACCAAAAAAATAAAAATAAAAATGCATTGACTCCTCTATAAAATAGGAATAATAATCTTGGGTAGGCAGCTCACAGGGCAGATGTGGATAAACCGAATGAGTTAATGGGCTTGTCAAGTGAGTAGCGGAGTCCCGATATTAGTCATTCTCAGTTCCTGTCCATTGTGTTCTTGGCTACTCACAACAGCCTAGCAGAGGGAGGGGGAGACGCTTATTTTCTGCTTGAGGAAACTGAGTCTCAGAGAGGGAAACTGCGTGTCCAAGGCTGCACAGCAGGCACGTGGCGAAGCAGGCTGCAATCCCAATCGGTCTGGCGGGACTCGGGTGTCCCCTGAGCTGTGCTGGTCTTCCCGTCTCAGAGCTTCAGTTTTCCCATCTGAAGAGGAGCTGGTTGAGAAGCTGTTTAAGATGTTTCTAAGTTCCAAAAAGACACACACACACACAGAAGAATAAGAAGGAAAAAATTCCAGTCCCTCCCTCCATTCCCATTGTTCAGCGAGGAAGTCGGGCATGGCTCTTCCTGACACAGCCCCGGCTCGGTGAGGGGTGCCCCGCACCCCTCCCCATGGCGGTTGATCTCATGCCCAGCCCAGCACCTCGGAGAGAGACTGTGGCCCACTCATCTCCGGGTACAATGGAGAAAGCCTTGGATTTCAGTCCCACCCCCAGCCCCTTTGTACTGGCCAGCTTTGGGTGAGTGGATTTCCCCTCGTCCTACCCACAGCCTTGGTTTCCCACTTAGCACTGGGGGGTGTGTGGAGGTAGGAAAGCTCTTCCTATAGCATATTCTACAAGGTAGTCATAGGAGCCCGGGCCAAACAGGTTTGGGAAAGGCTGGGTTTAGATTTCTTGACTGCGTGACTTACCGGAGCATCACGGGGAAGAGGTGAGGGTGGAGAGTAGGCCTTCCCCAAACTCATTTCACCTCAGCAACCATTTCTTTCATAAGACAGCTGCTTGGAAAGTTCCATCCTGAGGGTCTTACCAGCTTTGGCATTCTGATCCAACTTCGGCAGGAAAACGTGTCCTGAAGGCACCTGGGTATTGGCAGTGCTTCGTTCATTCATTCATTCCTTCGCATGTTCATTTAGCCAAGGTTACAGGGTAGTTTCTATGCCAGGCCCTGTGTTTGGAGCCTTGAGGATGCCAAGGTGAACAGACCTGGGGCCTGCACCTGAGGAGCTGCCAATGCGAAGGGATGCTGCTCACCGGCCCTCCCCCAGCCTGCCCTCCAAGCCCAGTTCTTGGCCACAGCCTTCGGCCCGCCCTGCAAGGTCAGGAGGAGCAACTCGCTGGGCCCAGCAGCTGCCCAATCTGAGCTACCACCCCCAGGGCCCTGGCTCCCACAGACCCATGCTTCCGTGGGCTCCAGCGTCACTGTTCCTTGATGAAACCCAATTTTTCTGTTTCTAAGGCAAGAAAGAATGAAAGAAAAGGCTTGAGAAAGGTTCTTGGATCTCAAGTGTCTATTACAAAACAACATTTTGATTAATTAAATATAAACGAATCAGAACCAGATGGGGACATTTCTCTTCAAACAAGCTGGGATGCCCTGGCTATGGGACACGTGGACAGACCGAGGGTCTCTGATCTGCAACCCCCACCCCGACATAGAGACTCACTAGGCAGTGAGGAGACAGGCTGGGCTGGGGTGGGGGCGTGGTGGAGGCCAGAGTTCCTCACATTTCTATGGCGCTTTTCGATCCTTCTAAACTTGAGGCAGTGAGGGGCAGAGGGAGGAGCTCTGGAATTCAGATAGCTCTGGGTTCAAATCCTAAGCCTTTTCCTGCCCTAATGGAACTTCCTGGGCAGGCCACGTGCCTTCTCTGACCCAGAGCTTCACATCTGTGAAATGGGAACCTACCTCTTTGGTGGTGGAGAAGATTCACCAGAGTCCCAGAGCGTAGGTGCCCAAAGGCATAAGTAGGTGCTTCATAAGAACCCAACCGTGTCCCCCTCCCATTTCCCAGCAGAGTGGAATGCTCCCAGGACTGGAGGGAGGGGAGACTCACGTGGGTTGAATCTCACCTCTGCCCCCTCCCCTCTCGGAGCCTCTTTCCTTTATTTGTAAAAGGCCTGTGCCAGCACACTCCAAAGGCTCGTTAGGTGGATTGAATACAATCATTCTGTGTAAACAGCCAAGTCCTGTGTGGACAGCCAGGCAGGCAGCACTGTCCCCTGTGCACAGACGAAGCTGAGACCGGCGAGCAGGTGTCGAGGCAGCGGCAGTGAAGGGGATAACCAGACTTCTTGTCTCCCAGTCAAGGCCATGGCTAGGCACAGAACAAGGTGCATCCCCCTAAACACTGGCATCTAGGGGAAACCAGGTGAAGATGCAGGTCAGGGGCAGCGCTGAGAGGGGAAACAGGACTCCTAACGGGCAGAGAGAAGGGCAGCGCCTGCACGGGAGCGCTCGGAGTGGCGCTGTGCGTCAGGAGAAGGAAGGCTATCTTTGGCGAATCCCTCCTCCCCTCTGGGCGTGCTTTTCTTCATAAAGTAGAGGGTGGTGCAGAAAAGGGAAGCAGGGTACTTGTCACGTAATAGGTGCTCAATAAACTACGCTCTGCTCACCGGCCCTCTCCCTCTGCAGCCAGTTCAAAGGAGATGCTGTTCTTACTTCACGTGGCTCCCACCCCTACTTCCCTCTGTCATGGGTGGAACCATCCAACCCTCACCCGCCTCCAGAGGAGACCCTTGAGACCCCTTAGCAAGGACTGGCCATGTATGGGAGCTCTGCATATGGGCTGTGTGTCCTCACTCTGTCTCTGCCTTGTGTTACACCCATCTCTCAGACGAGGGAGCTGAGGCTCAGAAAGGGAAAGTGATCTGTCTAGAAAGTTCCAACAGCTGAGCTGGGATGCAGATCCAGAGTTTTGGAGGCTCCAAAGCCTGTGCATAGAAATAGCAGTGAATCCTGTTGGTGACTTGCCAAGGACTGCAACTCAGAGGCATCTGAGAGGAGCCCCATCAGAGGGGTAGGCGGAGGTGGCAGCAGAGTAAAGGCTGGGGACTCTGGCAAGAGGAAGGAAGGCTGCGTCTAGGTGGAAAGGGTCCAGGGAGCTGTGTGGCCAGAGGAAGTGAAGATCAAACTATAGCCAGGGCCGGAGTCAGCCATGGAGAGCCTGGGATGCCACTTGCCTGTCACCGTAGGCACAAGGAAATATTTATTGAGCCCTTCCTCTGGTCCAAGCCCTGGACTAGGTGTTGACAAGGGCAACAGAGATGCGCGCTACTGTCTCTGCTGTCAGAGGGCCCAGCATCTCCTTGAGAAACTAGATCCATCGGAAGGGATGACGTAGGCAGGATCCCGCCTCTCCTCAGCCCAGCCTTGAGAGGCAGGTCCATGATGGTCCCGGTCTCAGCTGAGGAATCTGTGACTCAGAGATGGGACATTGCTTGCCTTAGATGCCACATGGATTAGGTGACCTAACACATTTTGTTCCCCTCCCTCTTCTTGTCTATCCGTCCAGTGGTTGTTCATCCATATTTCCATCCTTCCATTTCATGAAAAAAACTGAAGCTCCCATTAATTCAAAGTTTTTCATACTGAGGTTTGCAACTCATCAGGAAATCAGGCAAATAAGTTTAGTAAAGCACAGCTAGCATTTTTAATGAAGTGGAGTGGAAGGGAACAAAACAGACAGAATAGGAAAGAATAGAATGAAATCAGCGGGGTCAACAGACATGTCTTAAAGGGCCAGCTACTCAATACTGTAGCTTTGTGACCGTGTGATCTGGCACGTTCTCTTCTTTGTTGTTTTGTCGTTGTTGCTTTTCACAGCTCCTTAAAAATATTGAACTATCCTTAGCTCGCAGTCCATACAGAAAACAGCCTGGAGGCCAGCTTTGGCCCGTCGTTTGCCAACCTCCATTGTAGAAACATTGCAAGTGCGAAGATGAATTATTATTTTGAGAATGTGTTAGAGGTCTTGTACACATGTGAGTGTGTGTTTGTACACATGTCAGTGGATGAGTGTGCATGTGCATGCGTGTGCAAGTGTGGACGTGCATACCCAGGGTGTGGGTGTGTGTGAATGAGTGTGTGTGCGCTCTGTGTACTGTGTGAACGCATATAGAAGTGCTAATTTTCAGCATGTCAAAAGCACGGCTCAGCTGAGTCCCTGCGCTCCTTCTGACGTCTCTGGGAGGCCGGAAGACCCCGGCACTGCAGATGGGAGACTAAGGCCGGTGGGTCACACGGCAATAGACATGGGGGCCCAAGGGGTCCGGCTCCGGAGCTCCAAATGTGACACTGAGTTGCCGTAATAAAGCAGTGACCGCCCCTGACACGTTTTTCAGTTCCTCATTTTCTAATGGCCCCAGATCTGGCAGCCACGTCCTTCCCAAGGTGTGCGGCTTTTAGCCTTGGGAGGCGGAGTGATCCATCAGGGCCCCAGACGTCCTTCTGCGTCAGACATCCCTGCGTGGCCTGCGAGCGTCAGCCACGTGTGCCCCTCTCACAGGGGTCCTCGCACCTGCCGGGTGGGCGTGGCTTCCCCTTCCCTTACCGAAGAGGAAGGCTGGTTCCGAGAGTGGAACTGGTTTGTGAAGGTCATCTAGTGCATGTGAGTGTGACCCAGGTCTCCCTGATTCCAGAACCCCAGGAGCAAACCCTGCCTTCTCCAGAAAACCCCTATGATGCTACCTCTAACCACCTTGTCATTTCTGCAACCTTCACAGTGAGCAGAGCGGTTCAACTTCTGCTTTCTCTGGAGTTCTGGAGAAGGTGCCGGATAACGGAATGCTGGGGCTGAAAAGGCCCATTGCGACCTTTGAGACCAACACCTGTAAAAACGGAAACTCAGGCAGGGGTGCTGCTCAGCCAGGGTCCCCAGGCTGCAGTGAAAGGGAGGGTTCAGGAGGGATCGGGATGAGGGCAGCTTTGGTTAGGGAGAGGAAGGCAGCTTGTCCCGGAACTGGGAAGTCTGGTTTGGAGCTTCCCAAAGCCTGTTTCCCTCTGTGTGACTTGGGCATGCTCCGTCTGCTTTGCCTTTTCCCCAGGTTTCAGGATAGATGTCCGATGAGAGGGTGGGACCAAGAGGCCCTTCACAGCTTAAAGGCTGTCCACAGAGGGTTCCTAACCACCAGAGGCCAGTCTGGGGTCAGGAGCCTTGGAAGAGCCTCTAGATTTACCTGAGTGCCACACGGACTCTGTGGCTTGAAAGGGACTAAGTGCAGGTCTGGGCCAGACAGAGAGCCACCGTGGCCTCAGGGCCTCGGGCCGTGGACACTGTCGGGACACAGAATGGCCCTGGGCTCGCTGGACACCCAGAAGCACCTCCTCACTTTACGTATCTGCACCCATATAGACTTCTTAAAACATACTTTTTCTTTAAAAATACTTAACTTTCAATGGCATCAAAGGTTTAGAAAGTCTCTTTTATTGGTTTTACGGTTGAACATTTACTCTGTGCTAGATGTTACCTGTGGCTTTATTCAACAATGTCGGGCACTGTTCTGAGTACTTTATACCTGTGAACTGATTAAATTCTCCTAATAAACCCATGAAGTTGGTACTGTTATCCCTATTTTACCGATGACAAAACTGAGGCACAGAGAGGTTAAGCAACATGCCCAAGGTCACACAGCCAAGGTCCCAGACCCCAGTCTCTAACTACTAAGCTTGGTTGACCCCCGGCCTTTTTGAATCCTCCCAGCAACTTGCAAGAGGACTGTTATCTTCCACATCTTACAGAGGAGGAAACCGTATTAAGCTAGAGGAGCATTAGTTGAAGTGTACGAAATTGCCATTTTTGTTGGTAGAAAACAGCCACATATTAGCTCAGCCTCAGCCACATTAGCTATTAGACTCAGCCACATGACATTGCTAATATGTGGCTGAGTCTAATAGCTTGGCTAGTGAATTTGGCAAAGCCAGGATTTAAACCTAGCTAATTGATTCCAAAGCTTGGGTGCATGATCGCCCTGCCAGGCTTTCTCCCTATCCATCCATAAAATAGCGCATGAGTCCATTTGACCTTATTATTCTACAGCAGAAGCCCACCGAGCTCAGAGAGGGCAATCAACTTGTCAAGGGCACACAGCCAGGATGGGGAGAGGTTGGGATGTGGTCTCCATGGCCAGGGCCTCCTTTCTTAGCCTCATGCCACAGTCAGTGCCACTGAGGACACACATGCCCTCAGCCCCACCCTCAGGGATTCTTCCAGGTCCCTCAGGGAATGGTCTGATTACCAGGGATGGGTGAAGTGAACTCCTCCCGGGCACTGCTGCCCCAGGCCGGACCACCATCGCCTGCTATGGGATGACTTCTTGCAGTGATGCCACATGATTCATAGGGCCTGCTCCGTGGCCAGTGGCGGGGGCTCCACTGTGCCATTGCGGGAGGGGGTTCTATTTCACCAGCTCAAAAGAAAGGCATTCCCAAGCCTGGGGGACCCAGACCACATGGGGAAACCACTCCCTTTTGCCAGAAGCCTCCACTTTCCCTGAATCCTGACAGCGGTGCCCACATCCGCAGGGGTGATGGCGCACAGAGAAGGAATGTCACAACTGCCCTTCTGGAGCCTGCTCTGGGGTTGGCATGCGGGCGCAGCTGTCTCCAGCAAGTCCCAGATGAGCAGCGGCGGCCGGCAGGCTGTCACGAAGGCCACAGGCTCTGCCACTCACTACCTGAGTGGCGTGGGCGGTCATCTCCCTTCTCCGTTCCTCTGCTGGCTAATTAGGAAAAGGAAGCATAAAGTGCCTTCCTTGCCCGTAGGAGTGCTCAGTTAGTGACTGTGAAGATTGTCGAGTGCCAGGCGTGGCGGGTGGGTTTGGGGCTTGACAGGACCGGGCTCAGCTCCCAGCTCGGCACTGCTGTGCCTGGGTGAAAACATTTTCCTCCTGAGTCTCGGTGCCCCTATCAGTGCAATGGAAACGATAATGGCATCTACCAGGTATGAGGATTCCTCACACGGCTGTCTCAGAGATCGCAAAGATGATGCACGTAGCCCACCTGGGAGACACTCGGTGCTCAGCCGATGGTGGTAACACTCATGATTCATGGGAGCTTGGCTCCTTCTGGTGTCCCGAATGTTCCAGCCGGATCTCAGACAGGCCTCTGCCTCCCCGGGAAAGTCCTCGGCAGATCTAACTCACCACAGGAAGGTTGCTTCGAGGAGCCCGGGTTCACAGCATAGCGTGGTCCTAAGAGCTATGTGTCCGTGGCTTAGTGACTCGCCCTCTCTGTGTTTCTGTTCGCTCCTCTGTGAAGTCGGACCTCAGAGGACAACAGTGCAGATGGAAGAGTGTGTGTGTGCGTGTGTGCGTGGGGCTGGCTCACTATAAATGTATAAATGATGTGACGGCTATTTGTGGATGAGGCCACGGCGGGGCCGCCAGCCCACTCCCTGCCCGCAGCAGGCTGGAAAAAGCCAGTCAGATGCTCCTTGCAGACATGGTTTCCTTCCTCCTCCCTTCCTGCCCCCTCCTGGCAGGCATTTTAGTCCATCAGAGTCCTTAATTCATAGCACATTATCAGCTGCAGTCATGCAAGACGCTGCTTTTGTTTTGTATTTTACTTTTCCTTTATTTTTCCAATTGTTACAAATTGCCGATTTTCCATTTTCCTCTGAACATTTATTTCATTTCTTCTTAGAGTTATTCTTAATTTTAATGTAATGTATTTAAATGTACAAGTTTTATTTTATTCTTACCTTTCACTTTTGCTTTTAATTTTATCATTTGATGTAGTTCTAAAATGCTATTTTACTTTAAGTTTTTAAATTAATTTAAATTATTTTATTCCATTGTATTCCTCTTATTTTTAATTTTTTATTTTACTTTTCAGTTTATTTTTAAATTATTTTGTTTTTTTTTTTTATTTTTCCCAATTTTGTATTGGGTGTCCTGGATTTTTCTTGGCAATTTATAGGGCTTCTTGCATTGCCTACATTACTATCCCCTGTTGATTCTGATGTGGAAGGTATCATTCTTCAGTCTGACGCTTATCTTTAACTTTGTACATCTGCTAGAGAATAGAAATCATTTATGATATTGTTTATGCGGTCAAATCTCTTCTTGAAGGAGGCGGGCCTCCTCCTGCCTTATGGTCTGGCTTTTTCTATTTTACAAAAAGGCCTACATGAAGGTCTCAAAAGAAGGGCATGGGCCCTCAGTTCTCTATCCTGGCGCAGACCCCCTTGACACCACCTTCCTGTGAGCGATTCTTCCGCGACAAGTGTCAGTAGTCCCGATGCGGCAGCCCTGGGCCCTTCCCGAGGACATTCCTGGAACTCCCAAGGGCAGGTGACACTTCTCTGTTCACTCTCATTCCCAAATGTCCTGAGTCACTGCCTTGCAGTCAGCACACATCTGTTGAACACTTGCTGTTTGCCGGACCCTGTCCCCAGGGGCCCAGCCTGGTGGAGGAGGCCATCCCAACAGGGTGAGTCTTAAAGTGGGAGGAGGAGAGACGTCAGCCAGAGCCAGCCCCTGGGGACAGGTAAGGTTGGCTTAAAGTTCTCCCAGCGCTGAGCATCCCCTGCCAACGGCAGACATTTTACCGGGGCTGCTTTGGCTGAACGGCTTCACTTTTGTGGGTCATTTTATTCTCCTGCATCAATAACCCCTTTTCCCCCAAGAAAAAGCCAGCAGACACTGGGACATTCGTGCATAAAGCAGACTTTATTGAAGATCTGGGGGTGCAGGGCTGCTAAGGGCTCATCCCACAGTGTAGGCTGTGTCACATGGAAAGTGACTGAATCATCCCCACTGCCCTCTCTGTCCCCACAAACCACTTGGGTCCCCTCTCTGGCAGGCCTTGGGTCCTGAGAGACACGGCATTTCTCTGCTTTTGGAAAGACACTGGGCCAGGAGTCAGCGGGAGAGGCTGACAGGCCACAAGGGGCGTGGCCCCCAGCAGTCAGGAGCCGGGGCTCTGGTTTGTCTCCCACCTGACTCCTCGCTCTGAGTTCTTAGGTCAACTACTTCACCTCTCTGAGCCTCAGTTTTCTCATCCATGATACGGGGGGAAGCTGTGGCCCCAGGTCTGTGGGCTGTGGTGGATGTGAAATGATTTCACACAAGGACCCTCATAGCACAGGGTCCTGTGTGTGACAGATGCTTGGCCAGCAGCAGCCTGGTTCTGCCCGTTCACAGCCCTGGTCCCCCAAGGAGCTGCCAGAATTCAGAGACCCACATGTCTGGCCGCCCGGCAGCCCATCTTGGTTCCAGCCCTCCATCTTGGTTTTCACTGGGCAAGAAGGACGCAGCTCCCATTCTGCAGATGAGGCCCTCGGGCACTGCTACACTCCACATCTCGCTGCAGAACACGGCTGAGTGGGAGCCTCGTCTGTGTGGGAAACAGGAGACATGTCACCTGGAACAGCAAGGCCCCAGCCATCCTCAACCCCAGAGCAGCCCTGGCCTCCCCAGCCAGGGGCCAGGGGCCGGGCTGTGCGCAAGGCCAGATGGGAAGGACCAAGGGCACCCACGCAGAGGCCAGGGTTCCAGCCCTCAGGGACCCACTGTGTGGCTCTAAACAAGTGCCGGCCCTTCCCTGAGCCTCAGGCCACCCTCTCCAACATGGGGTTACTACAGATTGTGAACTTTAAGAGACACTGCCCAAACTCCTTTCTCAAAAGGAGTTACAGTTTGCCTATCTGCTAGGTCACAAGTAATCATTCATTCTTGTCTTAATCATCATTTTGAAAATTATTAGTGCAGTGGGAAAGCTCTTCATGTGGCTGCTGGCCCATTTGTCTTTCTTCTTCAAATTACTTCTTTGAGTCAGTATCGTTGCCCATTTTCTCACCTTGAATTGTTCCTGTTTTTCTTATTGATTTCTAGGAGCTCTTTGTATGTTAAAGGTGCTAATCCTTGGCCTACTTGGTGTGTGACTGGCTCAATGATTGGACTGAGCAGGTAACAGCAGATTACAGACATGACATGCGTACTTTTTTTTTTCTCTAATTCTACATTATGTTTCTTTAATCCTTAATAAGTTTGGGCAGATCTGAGAACTTTCTGGTACTAAAAATCCCAGTCAAGTGCTTCATTTTAAAAACATGTCCCCAATTCAAAGCTCTCTCCCTCCCCGCCACTGACTTGGCTCCCGACTCCATGTATCTGCTCTGTAGGAAGGTGTGCCATGTGACCTCCCTCCACTCCCCTACATGTTGGGAGCAGAAGAAAAGATGGGACAGGGACTACTGTCTTAGTTCTCTGGTACGACTGTGACCTCACAGCCCCGAGCACAGAGAAAACTTGGGGACCCCCTACCAGTGGGCAGCAGGGACGGGTCTGAATGCCCCTTTGCCCCCCCCCACACCCTCTGGGTGTGGCAGGGGCCCTAACTGTGGCACGGGTGTGATTTTCAGGGCAAGAGCATGGGCCTGACCTCTTCTGACCTTCCTAGCTCCCACGCTACGGCCTCCCCCACAGCCATTTGTCCCTTTGGGCTGGGGATCTGCAGCTCGGTTCAAGCTCTGCTGCCTCCTTCGTAGTCCATTTGACGCAGACAGAGAACTGGCCAAAGGGTGGCAGAGCAGGTTTCCCTAGGACTGTCCCGCCCCCTGCATCTCTCATTTACTCTCCCCTCTCTCCCAGTGGGCATGTGGAGGGTCAGCAGGTGTGTGTCGATCGGGGATGAAATGCCCGTCTCCATGGTGGTCAGGGTCCCTCCAAACTCTGAGTGATTCTCTTGCCACCGCACCTGGGTTTAGGGAGGTAGGGAAGGGCTCTGCTCTGCTCTGCCCCAGCTCCTGGGGGTGGGCACAGTCCTTTTTGGATTTTCTTCAGACATCTGTTTACACAGGCCGGGGAGGCCGTGCAGGGAAAGGCACCAGAGAGCCCAAAGGCAGTCGGCTCCACTCACAAAGTCCTAGAGCGCCGTCCGGCCCAGTTCCATACTCATGAGTCAGCTTAGAAATCATGGTGGCGGGTCATGGGGAGGACACAGACTTTGCTTCCACCCTTAGTCACAAGTTCTGGAGCAGCGAGATAAGCCCTGTTCATTCATACAGTCAGCAAACTTCTACGGAGCACCCAGTGTGGCCTGACGCTGTGCGCGGCGCAGGTGCCTGGGAAATCTGCCTTCCAGATCGAAGATCATTTTGTGCATCTTTCTAAAATGTTTCTACAGTTCTGGGATTTGTCTTTGCTTTGAATAAAAGCAAAGAAGAGAGGTTTTTCTGTTTATATTTTGTTTTCACTCTTATATTCTTGGAGTCTAGAAAAGGACCTGGCACATTGTAGGCATTCCGGAAGTACCTGATAGAGGATGGGTGGATGGACAGATGGACAGATGGACGGATGGATGGATGGATGAGTTGCACCCTTACAAACACTGTGTATAACCATCCATTTGACAGACAGAAAAACTGAGGCCCAGAGACAGAGAGAGACTTGCTGGGGACTCACAGAACTGCAATGCGTTCACGTCTGGGCTCTTTCCCCGCACTAGGATTTGAGTGGGGGGAGCTGGTGGGGAGAGGCCAGGCCCAGAAAGGGGTCCCTGAAGATGCACGCTCGCCCTGTGCCTGGTGTGGCCAGAGGCCCAAACTGGACTCCCGACTCTCTGTCACCCCTTAGAACCTCCAGGTAACCTCGGGTGCTGACTGGGAGGGGCTAGGGCTGTCCCTGGAATGCCAGCAGGGCCTGTTATGAGGGCCAGATTCAGACCTGTCTTGGCAGCCCTGACTTTAGACCCAGCCCCGATGATAACTGGCAGCATGACCGCAGGTGTTCTCTGCACTGGGAGCTGATCATACACCTACAGCTTCCTTAGGGCTTAGTTTTACGAGGTGAGGGGAGTGTCTGTGTTGGACCTATTTTGAGGGCTACACTCTCTCCAATTCATAATAATAACTACCTGTTAATAAGTGCCTGGCTTTAAATCCCAGCTTGCCACGTACCAGCTGTGGGATCCTGGGCAACTTGCTTACCTTCTCTGTGCCTTAATTTCCTCATCTGGAAGAGGAGATAATAATACCTTAGAGGGTTTTCGTGACCGAGTCTGGCCACACTGCTCACAGCTGTCCCCCAGCTGTGCACCGGCCAGCCGCCACACCTTCTTCTAAGCCTGTCACATACACCAACTTACTGAACCTTCACAGCAATATATGAGGACAATTATCCCCATTTTACAGATGGGGAACCTGCGGCTCAGAAGGTTAGATTGGGATTTACACTCAGCGCTCTCGAATACCCCGCGGTGCCCCACCACCTCTCCTCTTGCCAGCGGCCCTCTGGGACTTGCGGGCTCGGAGGTGCTCCGAGATTATCTGGGCCCCAGAAGCCGCCTCCAGGAGTGAGCAAAGGGAACCAAAGGCCGAGGTTTGAGATCCTCGCCTCGCCCCCGCCAGGCCTCAGCTCTTCCCTGCCCTATTCACTGAGCGCCTGTATCCCGTCTGGTCTCAGGAAAGACAAGGCTTCCTTGACTGAAAAGAGCTCGAAAGCCCTCTGCCAAGACGAAGCTTTTGTCTTTCTGCTGGGGAGACTGAGGCATGAGGCCGTGAAGTCCTCTGCCAAGGTCACACAATGAGTCTAAGTCCAAGCCGAAATGGGAACCATGGTCCTTTCTGGTTCCCAGCCCCAAGGACTTCAACGTGACCAAGCAAAGGAGGTTGTTTGTAGAGCAGACTGCAAAGCCTGGTTACTTTCTCAGATGAATCTTGGGAATCATGGGCTTTTCAGTTCTTCCTAGAAAGTTCCCCCACCTTCCCTGAAATCCTGGCATTCTCCACAGGGCTCGTGGGGGCCTCCGACTTTGGACTGTGACCATCACCCTTGTCCCCGCAGGTGTGGCACTGGGTCTCCCGATAGGCTGGATGTGTCCCTCCCTGGTCCTAACTGCTGCAGATGTCCCCCTACTCAGCCAAGGCTGACGTGTTTACAGCCTCCCAAAGAGCCACGAGAGGCCACGAAATCCTACCAAGGACTTATGACCTCCCTGGGGAGGGAAGGGATTAGCGGCCAGCGTGTGTCCCCCCAGTCTTGCCAGGCACTTTATACACGGCTCTCAGGCCACTTCACAGCAACCAGGGGAGGCTCAGAGAGGACCAGGGGGGCAAGAGACCTGCCCAAGGTCAAACGGCCAGACCATCCCGCCCCACTGTGGCCAGAGCCAGGACTGGAAGGAACAAGAACCTGTCTGAGTCCCTTCCACAAGCCCACAAGTTCTCATTGAGCACCCACTGTGTGCCAGGCATTTACTTACTCCACCAGGTAGTGGGACCACAGCCATGAGCAAACAGAAACAGGCCTGCCTCAGGGAGATTCCATTTGTGGGGGTGGGATAGGTAGTGAGATCTCTTGAGCACCTACTAGGTGCCAGGCACTGTTTTGAGCATAATGCATGTGATCCTCAAAATTGCCCTGGGAGCTAGGTACAGAGGAAGAAACGGAGGCACAAAGTATTTCAGGGCTACACACACAGCAAACATCCCTATAAAATGAAGAGAAAAGAAACTGTCCGCTCAATATTTTTTCTTTTAATTTGATTCCAGAGAGCAAGGAAGGGAGAAAGAAAGAGAGAGAGCAAGAAATATTGATCGTTTGCCTCTTGCATGCCCCCTGACTGGGGACCAAACCCACAACCCAGGCAAATGCCAACCAGGAATTGAACTTGCAATCTTTTGGTTTTTGAGACAATGCCCAACTAACTGAGCCACACCAGTCAGGGCCTCTCGATGTTTTTTCAAAAGAGTGGCCACTGCACATACCCCACTATTTCATGACAATCACATGTAGGACAATTGCAAGGCGATTTCTTACACAATTTCCCACACTTGAAAACCTCTTGACACTTTCACGCACAAGACGGTTTTGTGACATTTCCAAGACATACTGACTTTTTGATGGTTTCACACACAGGGCAGCTGTGTGAACATTCTGTGCCCATGGATAACAGAGCACTGAACTCTGGGGAGATGGGTCCTGGCAAAGTCCCCTGGAGGGTGTGACTGCCCTCCTGGCCCCAGGCTCAGCCAGCTGCTCCTACCCCCAATGATGAGGGAGCCGGCAACAGTCCTTTAGAAAAAAACATGACCTTTTCTGAAGGTCACTGGTGGCTGTTCTGGGCTGCTCAGTGCCCCCAGGGCGCCCACCAGGAACACAGATGTGACTGCTCTTAATGACTGGCTAATGGAGGGCAGAACACGTCTTGTGGGTCCCAGGTGGGGCATTAAGGGACAACAGGGAAGCAGACATTTGGTGTGGTGGGGGAGGATAGCTGCTCTGGACTATACGATACCACGCCCTCCCCCCAAACACAAGCACCCAGCAGCAGGCCAGACCAGGCCAGGCCAGCACGGGGCCGGGCCTTCCCCACGCTTCAACCCGGGCACTAGAATCTTTGGGTGTGGGTCTCATCTGTCATCACACGCCCACCCTTGTCCCAGAGGCACCCCTGTGCTTAGGCACACAGGAACCCAACCCCTCCCCGCTCCCAGGCTGAGTTCGGAAGGGGCTGCCCTCAACTTTGGCTGCTTGGGAAAACGCCCCTCCCGTGAGCGGTTGGTGGAGTCGGCTGCCCCTTCCAAACATCACCCTCACCTCCCATCATCATTGGGCAGCCAGGGCAGGGCCCTGGGACTCAGGAGAGTTTGGAGGCCCTGTCTAGCTCTGCCACTTACAGTGGTCGGCCCTTGAACCTTAGTTTCCTCACCTCCTTGCTTCTTAAAATGAAGCCTGGGGACCAGCACCTTCTGCATCAAAGCGCAGGGCGCTTTGTGGAAAAGCAAAACCCCAGGCCCCACCCAGACGTTAGCACCACCATCTACGTTTGAGCCCAGGATCCCCGGGTGCTCTGCGTGCGCATGACAGTCTAGGAGGCCCCAGCTGACCTCACAGGGTGGTTTGGAAGGTCACACGACACCGGGCACACGGCCGCAAGTGTCAACCCAGAGGCCTATACTGGGCGGTGGCCGGCGCCTCTGCTTTTCCTAAGCAACCCCCAGGTCATTCTGACTTACAGCTGGGGATCACCACCAGCTGGGAGGCAATGGGTGTGGGTGTGGACCCTGGCCCTGCCAGCACTGCCCCGCTCCCCAGCCTGCGCATGGCTGTGCCAGAGAGGACGCTCTGTGGATTTCAGCAGTGGCCGGGGTGGGGCCAGCACTTCCCACTCCCCAGTCCCAGGTGGGGGTGTCCGGAAAATCACTCGTGCCGCATTTTAGGGGGACCTGAAAGACAGAGAGACAGACATTTCTCCGCCTGCTTGAACACACCTGCACTGATCTGCTCCATCTGTTGGGGGTGAGGGGAGAAGGAATGAGACCCAGAAGGGCCAAGTCAGCTTTGGAACAACCTGAACTGCCGCTGTTCCACCAGTTTCCTGTCTCCATCAAGGTCCAATGGACACCGAAGGGGCAGTGGCCTTGGCACCACAGGGAACCTAGCAAGGCCTTTGTACGGGGGCCTGGGACTCTGTATGGAGGACTGAGGGAGGCGGGGGGCACACCGGCGGCCAGGGCGTGGTGTGGCCTGGAGACGGAGCTTCAGGTCCTGAGGTCCCACTGCTGGGTCTGACTGTCCGCTGCCCCTCTTACTGAGGGGCCTCAGCGAGCAGTATCACTGCCCTGGGCCTCAGTTTCCCCTCCCCTCTGAGATGGGTATGATAACAGCACCTAAATAAATTTTGCTACATCTCTACGTGGGATGGTAAGCAGCTATCACAAAGAATGAGGCCATGAGGTGCAACATTTGCCAGGAAAACTTAAACGAGCAGAGCCAGGTGCCGAATAGTCTGTGCGGGGTGCTTGGCTTGTCCTTCCTTGGAGCTCACCTGCAGCGGTGGGAAAGAGACATCAAAACCTCAAACAAACACACCACGTGTCAGGCGGGAATAAATGAAGAACAAAGCAGGTTGAGAGGGGCCGAGGGGGGTGGTGCTACTTTGGGTGCAGTGCTCAGGGAGGCCTCACCGGGAAGGGGACGCTCCAGCAGAGACTGGAGGGGTGAGCCCTGTGGATGAATGTGGGAAGGGCATTCCACGCAGAGGGAAGGACAGGTGCGAAGGCCCCGAGGTAAGAGTGGCCTGGGTGTGTCTGAGGAACTGCAAGGACCAGACCGGCGTGGCTGGCACGTGGAGAGTGACTAGGAGCAGGGGAGAAGCGTGGGTGCAGGAGCAGGTGCTGGGGGCTGCGGGGGTGGACAGGGGAGGACCACAGCACCAGAAGCACAGAGAAGTGGTCGGGTCCTGGGCACATTTCAGAGGCGGAACTGACCGGTTTCTGTCGGACGGCACGAAGGACGTGAGGGAAAGGGAAGAGGCAGGATGACTGCAGGGTGTTTGACTGAGTAGTAACCATGGAAAAAGACAGACGGAGATGCACTTTGGAGGACACAGGGAAAAGAGTCTCCATTGCGGGTGTGTGCACATCATCATTACGTTCTGAGGGTCTTATCCATTCACCCCTCAGGGTCACGTACGGACTCCTTAGCAGGGGTCGCTCTCTGCTCCTTTGCCCGAGCTCCCTCCCTCTGTCGCCGCCTCTGCCTAGAAAACCACCCCTGCTGACTCCAGCCGCTGAGCCCAGCCCGGCGTGCCCGGGCGCTTCACCCGGCTCCGGGCCACGCTGGGCAGACATCGTCAGTCTTCGCACTGTGACCCTGGTCCTCCCGACGAGACCACAGGCTCCCTTGGAACAGCTGTTGAGAGCGTTTGTTAAGCCATCACTTATTCATTCACTCAGGAAACAGTAAGTAGGTGCCTGCAATGTGCAAGGCTATGGCTATTTGAAGGCGAGCAAGCCAAGCCGGGTCCCAGCCCTGGAGGGAGCACCTCCCACTTATCTCCCCTGAATCAAGTCACAAAACAGTGCTTATTCATCTGCCATGAGCTGTGCAGAGCACTCTGCCTGGATGAGTTCACATCATCCTCACAAGCTCCTGGGAGGTGGTTGCTACTATTGTCCCCATTTTGCAGAAGACAAGACTGAGGTTCAGAGTAGTTTGAACTCTCTAAGCACTTGCCTTAGATGACCCAGCCTGGAAATGGTGGTTTGTCAAGCCCCAAAGTCAAGATCACTTCAACATTCTGCTGATTGTGAGACCCTCCCGGTTCCCTCCTGAGAGCTCAGAAGAGTACCGTGGGTTGGACACTTCTAGCTCCGAGTCCCCCAGGAGTCTCGAGGCCAGGCATCATCTCCGGGACCCATCCCTTGCTGCGGATGGTGCAATCCACCCCCTAGGCAGCGGAGCGCCGGGCTCCTCCGAGCCGTCCTGGTGAGCAATGGTAGTGACCGCCTCCCATATGTGGCAGCCGAGCAGGGGGGGAGCCCAGATGGTGTTTATTTCCTCTGGTCATGGGTGATAGCGTCCCCCCACTGCCAGGCGGGGGTGAGAGGAGGCACTGCCCAGCGCTCCCTGCGTGTGGCCCCCCTGCATAGTTCTGGGTCCTTCCCAAGGACCAAGCAGGCCTGTCCCTCCCCAGGGTGCACGACCTCGGGGCAGGAGGTAGTGGTGTCTTTCTCTTTCCCCGTCCTTCTCACCCCCAGGGGTCCTTCCGGACAGCTGTGTTAAATCCTCAGTCCACAGTGACACATGCTGTTCCCATGCAAGACACACTTCTCCGGGCACACCCCAATTATGAAGAAACTCTGTCCCCAAAATGCGGACATCAAAATAAAAAGTTCTGCGCTGGCTGCCAAAGCAAGTCCAGATTTGCGGACACCCACAGGGGCACGGCAGGTGGTGGCAGTAATGCTGCTGGGACCCTCGTAAGTGTCAGTTTGCTCAGGTCCCCACAATGTTCTCTGTTGGGTCAGCCAATATGATTCCTGTTTTATAGAGGGGGAAACTGAAGCACAAAGAGGTCAAGGTCACATGGGCAAGGATAAGGGGCAGAGCTGGGATTTGAACCCACGCAGTCTGATCCTTAACCCTTCTCTACTCTTAAAGTACAGCCCTGGGGTGGGGGTGGGGGCAGCCGTCTCTGTGTTAACAAGCTCTCCAGGTGAGCCTGACGCATGCCCTTGTGTGACAACCCCTGTTCTCCGTGGTCTTCTGACGTGAGGGAGTGAAGTGGGTGTAAGAAAAACGGCAGCTCAAGGATGATCATATCTAGCAGCTGGCCTTTGCCCTCCGTGTCTGGGACAATAGGGAGCGGTGGGGACTGCAGCACATTGGAGCACACACGCCCACCCTCGTAACTCCAGCCAGTTCCTGCCTTGCGGGAATGCAGGCCCGCTGTTGGCAGATACTCTGACTTTTTCCAGAGAAGCCCAAATTCTGGCTTTTTATGTGAAATTTGATTTTTTTAAATGTTGGCAATCTATCCAAATTATTGGGTGGGGGTTGTGTTTTGTTTTGTTTTGAAGCATGGGGCTGAAGTTCTTCACGTGGGTAGCAAGGCTTTTTCAGTGACAGACTCGCTGTGGGCCGCCGAGGAGATGAACCTGTCTGGGAGAACGTATACTTTTCAGTCTTGGATGTCACCCTGTGCCCTTTGACCCCTCAAGGAAGGCTCTCAGAGTAAAGGTGGGTGGGAGGCATGGCACCGCAGAGGTGACCCCGAATCTACTCTGAACCCCCAAATGGAGAAAATACAGAGATCACTTGCAGACGCTGAGCCATCGACTCCCAGCGTCCAGGATGTGGGGTGCCCTGGGGGTGGGAAACGTCATTGGAAGAATACAGGTCATTCCCAGATCCCAGCAGAAAGAACGACCTGCCGGTCACCCAAGACGAAAGTTCCCTCCTCGAGTCTCTGCCCTGAGCTCTTCACCATCCCGAGGATGACAGACTGTCTGCCTGGAGGTGGTAGTTGGTAGCTGCTGTCCGCTAACATCTCTGGCTTCTCTGTGCTCACCTGTGAAAGGGGAGGAGGGTCTGGATGTGGGCTTCCAACCCCGCCATGTGTCGTGGGAGGGCGGGAGCGGGAAAGGAACTTACACTTACGCAGAAGCACCTATTATGTGCCAGGCACTTGCTGGTTTGTTTGCACACTACTCAGAACAAGGCCCATGAGGGTAGAAATTGCTGCCACAGTTTTACAGATGGGGAAACTGAGGCCTACAGAGATTAAGGCACTTGTCCAAGGTCACTCAGTGAGTGGTGGAGCATGGATTTGAACCTGGACACCTGCACCATCACACATAGCCTTAGATGTTTGAAGGCAGAAAACATGTCATCTGCTTCAATAACATTAGCTCTAACTTATGAAGGGCCTACTGTGTGCAGGGCTGGGAGCTCACAGTTTTCCATGCACTACCTCCCTCAATCCCAACAACCCTGCAAGATGAGCATTACTGCCCCTTTGAACAGCTAGAGTAACTGAGGCTCAGAAAGTTAAAGTCCTTTGCCCATGGTCACATGCTGCCCCCCTGGACCTGACACAGAGGAGGGGATCAGTAACTACTTGTTGGATGGATGGATGGATGGATGGATGGATGGATTGAATGAATGAATCATTCGATCCTGGACTAATGTGTGCATTCAGAGTTGTTTTAAGCCCGTATCCCTTTGTAAATTGCCCAGCCTGAGCAAGTCTCAACTCAACCCCTGGGTAGCCAGAAAGGCAAAGTGACTCAGGTGTCATTCCCAGCCCCCCGCCATCCCCTGCCAGCTGCTGGAGTGACATAGGGCCACACTTTTTGGTCCAAGTGGCACTTTGGCTGGGGAAGGGTGGCCCTGATTATGGGAGACAGTTGTTCAGGGAAATCACAATTGGTGCCATCCCCTCTGGTGCCCCGAGAAAATGCGGGAACGTTGCCCTTAGAACTCCAATGCTTTGGTTTAGAAACATGCATCTGAGCTGGGAGCAGGCAGGGATGAAGGCCGGGATCTGGAGGAGGTGTAGAAGGACCCAGGGGCTTTCAAAGTGTGCTCCCAAGCACCCAGAGCCGCTTGGGATGCTGTGGGGGGAGGGGGCTGCAAGCTCCCCATCCTCGTCCTCACTGAAGCTGCTCCACTCCCTGCTCCATCGCAATCTGGTTCCCCTCTGGCAAGCCGCATCACTTGGTTGTAAGCTGACAGGCGGAGAGCTAGCTCAAGTGGAAACATGACTTTTTTTGGATCTATGGGGTGAGCCAAGCTGCAGGGGGATGGAACCTGAGTGTGGGAGGTGGTCAGAAACTCAGTCTTTTGGGGCGCATGAAGTTTCCGGTTGCTGTTCTCCCTCTGCCTCTGATTTGTTTCGTTTTCTCTCTGCTTCTGTATGGGTCAGGAGTCTTTTGGTTGAAAGTGACAGAAAACCCAACTCAAAGTAGCTTGAGAAAAGAAGAGAATTTATGGACCTCCACCCCCTGGGGTGAATCAAGGCACACGGCCAATCTCATGGCTCTGCTTGCTGCTGTGTGGCCTCCATTCTTGGGACACCCTCCCCTCATCTGGTGCTCACCAGCTCTGGTCTACATCCCCCCAAATCCAATGGAGTGGAAAAGAACACACACACACTCATTGACTCAAAAAAATAAATCCTAAGACCAGCTCTTGCTGAGATACACGCCTATGTCGGAATCCACCAGGTAGCAGAGAGGACCTGATGCTCTGTCGGCCAAGACCCCCAGGCTCAGGGAGTGCAGAGGGATGGGGCCTCTGTTAGCAAAGAGAGGGGCCACAGATGATAGTGCCCACCAAATCTCGTCACACACGCTCCACAACAGGCCACCCTGCCCTCCTGCCAATGTTCTTAGGTCAGGATGCCGGCCCAGAGCATGGTCTGCCCATCCCGAGTTGGAGTTCTCAAGACTCGCAGCCTGTTGGCCCAGCCTGCACAAGGGGCTGGTCCCTGGTTCAGTCATTTCCCCCGCCCCGCCCCCCCACCCCGGCACAAGGTCATGCAGCACAAAGGTGGCTGCCGGGGCTACTTCTCGTGGAAAAGGCATCGTGAGCAAGGATGGCACTTCCAAATTGCCTGTTACATTTACTTTGGACTTGCTAAAATGCGTGCATGCTCCGGGGTCCACACCACACACTTTACAAGCCTCCCTGGGGATTCTTATGCAGTCGAACTTAAGAACCATCAAGTTTGGGTATTTCTAAAGCAGCATTATACAAACTCTAGTTGTCATCACTTATTATCCATAAAATTGGCCCTCAGCTCTCTACATCCATGACCTTGGAGATGAAGGAAAATAGCATTGCTGTTTTTAACTGGTTATAGAGACGTGAGGAAAACCCAGAATGAGACTATCAAAACTCAGAAAGTCAGAGGTGCCATTACACTATACAGGCACTAGAGGGCACCCTAGCCAACCGCCAGGACCGAGGCAGAGCCGTGCCTCTTCAAAGACCTGGGGTTGAAAGATGCTAGTTGAGATCCGTGGTGTGCTCTTATACACATATGCACACACGTACGCACACCCTGACATTGTCTGAGGTCAAGGGGAGGGTCCTTGTCGGGTTCTGTTGTCTTCAGAATGTGGTAATATCACTCTACAAATGTCAATGCTGTAGTTCTAGCTGGGGCTTCTTTGCTGTTGGCTGCCTGACTTTGGGGAAGGCCACCCCTCTGGCCTCAGGGTCCTCACCGAAACTGCAGGGGCTCAGCTGAGTGATTCCCTAGCTTTTCTGAGCGACAGCGCTTATTTAGAGTTTTGCTTTGTCCCCATCTGCGTCGCCATCAGTCACTTCTGCAGGCTTCAGTTCTCCCAAGAGGTCCGGTAAAGGCAGGGCTCTGTGTGATTTGCCCCCGAAGCCCCAGCACACGGCAGGCCCTAAGGGGATGCTCCAAGGGGCAATGCAGGGCCTGCTGACCCGGACCCTGCCCCAGCAGATTCTGTGGGACCCTGGGCGTATCATTTCACCTCTCTATGCCTCTGTTTACCCAGCTGCAAAGTGGGCAACAACATCTCTGACAGGGCATGAGTCTCAGTCCACAAACTCAGCTTGCAGGAAAAACCATTTCGTTTTTCCGTAACTGAACCTAATTTCTAATTCGAACTCCTTACCTGCCAAATGACAGAGATCACTTCAAGCCAACTGAGGGTCCCTTTGCCCTTTGTTGGTGAGGTGGAATCTCAGGTCAGGGGGGGCTTACACCATGCTGAGGCACTGCGGAGAGGCGCTCTGGTCTCCACTGACATCACTCTGTGCCCACCTGCCAGGTGAAGACGACATCATCAGTCATTGTCATGTAGTCCTCAGTATGTTAGAAAGGCCCAGTGGCCTAAACAGGAGAGACGACACCTTCCTCCTCTCCTATAAAAGCATCCGAGATAGACAGTCCTGGGTTGGTATGGCTGTGCCATCATGCCTCTCCGTCAGGTCCCTCTGTCACCTGCCATCTGCCATGGTCCCAGCTACCTAGTCCTCAGCCTTGCAGGTGGAAGGAAGAAGGGGAAGAATAGCCCTGCCCTTCCTTTGAAGGGCATTTTTTTTTTTTTTTTTGGGGTGTGGCAAAGGACACTCCCACTTAAAGTCCATTGGCCAGAACACATGACCATACACAGCTGCAAAGAAGCCTGGGAAATGTAGTCTTTATTCTTGCCAGACATCAATTCCACTAAAAGTCAGGGTTCCTTTGCTGCAGAGGGGAGGGTGAATAGACTTGGGGACAGCCAGCTCAGGGCTGTGCTGACATTGCTCAGGGGTGTGGGTCTCCACTGCTCTCAGAATTTCTGTAATCTTCCCCTGCCCGAGATCTCAGCTTCAGGACTGGCCGGTGCTTGGGAGCCAGGAGGAGGAGGAGCAAAAAGAACATAGTTCTTCACCCCTCCCTCACCCCCAGGACACCATGGAGTCTAAACTCTTTTTTTAAAAAATATACTTTATGATGAAACATTTCCAACCTACAATGAAGAATAAAAAATAATATGATGAAGATTTGTGTACTGGGCAGCCACTTTTATAGAATCTCGCCATTGTTATATTTGCTTTAGCTTCAAAGATATTAAATATTGCATATACAATTGAAGTCCCATTTTCTCCCCTGATTTCTTTCCCCGCTTCTCACCTCAGAGATGTTCAATCCTGAATTTAGTGTTTACCAGTCCCTCATATGTCTTTTACTCTTAATACAAATATATATATAACGTTACAAAATATTCTTGGGGATTTTGAACTTGACATAAATAGCTTCTTGCTGTATGATTCGTTGTACGACTTGCCTTTGTGCTCTCAGCCCAGCCTTTGAGACGTAGCCACGAGGAACTCTCCCTCCGCCATTCGCCGTGGCTGGGGCATGTGTGTGGTCACAGCTGTGGTATATGGCTGTACCACAGTGTGTCACCTATTCTGAGAGATGGTTATTGGATTTTTGCCGTTGTTAACATTGCGATAAGCATCTTTGTACACGTCTCTTTGTGCCCACATGCGAGTCAGTGGTTTTGAGAGTGTGTTTCTGGACCAGCAGCATTAGCATCGCCTGGGTATCTGTAGAAGTGCAGATTCTCAGGCCTGGCTCAGGCTTACAGAATTGGACCCTGCAGGGCAGAGCCCAGCGATCTGCCTTGTAACGAGCCCTCTGGGAGATGCTGGTGCCTGCTAGAGTTTGAGAACCGCGACTCTAGGTTTTGTAACAGAAGCACATCCTCAAATTTATTGTTAGATTCTGCTAGATTTTTTTCCAAAGTATACAGTCCTGTCAGGATGGAACTTTCCTCTCATCCTTGCCAGTCCTTGGTGTCACCAGAACTTAAGATCTTTGCCAATGGGGTGGGAGGTCTGGGCTCTGTTCACTTCTCAGTTGATGTCCTCTCTGTCCCTGGAAGTCCCTCTTACAACATCACACTTTCTCTCTGGCCGCAGGTCCTGCCAGGTCTACAGCTTTGGAAACACACAAACTTTTACTCAGCTACCCGTGGCAATTTCTCTTCCGGAGGCATCAGTTACCTCCACATGAGCCAGCTGGGTCAGTCAGGGATCCCAAATGTAAGCAACAGCATTGGCAGATGTGTGGGGCTCCCAGAGTCCAAAGGGCTGCTTTGGGTCACATGACCATGCCTAGTTGCAAGGAAAGCTGGGAAATGTAGTCATTTGTCTAGGGGCTATGTGCTCAGTTAATATCCCAGTGAGATAATATGACCTGTTCACACATACGGGTTGACCATCTCTCTCTCCCTTTCCCCCACCCTCCACCCTGGTCTGGCTGGCAGTGGGCACTGGTCTGGGGAGCAACTGCACAGGCTGCGTCATCTGCTCAGAGGAGAACGGCTGCTCCACCTGCCAGCAGAGGCTCTTCCTGTTCATCCGCCGAGAAGGTATCCGCCAGTACGGCAAGTGTGTGCATGACTGTCCCCCCGGCTATTTCGGCGTCCGCGGCCAGGAGGTCAACAGATGCAAAAGTACGTGGCTCTCCCCTTGTCCTGAACTAGTGTTGGGCTCCTGGGCACCTCTGGCCCATGTCCCATCTCTTACCCCGACACAGCCACAGGGGAAGTGGGTGAATGCCTGAACCCAGACTCAGATACTTGCTTGGTTTCAGGCTGGCTCTAAAGCCCTAGGAAAGTCAATGCCTTCTCTGGCGTAAGCAGGGAAATTTCACCTCTACCCTAGTCTGCAGTGTGGACTTGGGACTATTACCCTTCCAAGCCGAGCTCAAATGAGAAAAGGAGTCCCAACTCCATCTCTAACTTTTGCTGTGACTTGCAACAAATCATGACCACCTCTGAGCTCCAATGGAAATGAAGCAGGAAGTCCTCCCTCCTAGTGCAGATTTGCTGTGTGACTTTAAGCAAGTCACTTGCCCTTTCTGAGCCTCAGCTTTAAATACAAAATAACTATGCTACCTGGGCATGTCCCCTACCCCTGCTGGGCCTCAGTTTAAATGAGAAAGGGAGTTTTCCTTGAAGGCAACCCAGTTTGACCTTAGGCATGTCTGGAATCCTGACCCCAGTGCTACAGGGCCTGGGGCTGCTCAGAGGCCCTCTTCCTGGGCAGGGGTCCTCAGCAGGGGTGCTCCTGGATCTGTTCCAGAATGTGGGGCCACGTGTGAGAGCTGCTTCAGCCAGGACTTCTGCATCCAGTGCAAGAGGCGGTTTTACCTGTACAAGGGAAAGTGTCTGCCCACCTGCCCACCGGGCACTGTGGCCCAGCAGAGCACACGGGAATGCCAGGGTGAGTGGGGGCCTCCTCATCCCAACCCTTCCCCTCCCTCCCTAGGGCAGGAGCTGGTGAGGGTGTTAGGAGACCCGGAAGAAATCACGAGGACGGCAGGCCCAACACCACCATGCCAGGAATACATGGGAATTCTTCAGTATGCTAAAACCATCATTACGATTACTATCACTACAAATGTCGGCATCGCTATCATCGCCAAGGGGGGCAGCTGAGGGCAGAAGAGCACTGATTTTGCAATAAGACAGACCTGGGTTTAAATCCTAGCTCTAAAATTAGTGACCTCGAGCAAGTTACTTAGGCTCACTGTCCCTTAGTTACTCCAAACATTAAAAAAAATTACCATGGTCCTGGCTGGTGTAGCTCAGTGGACTGGGCGCGGGCTGGGAACCAAAGGGTCACCGGTTTGATTCCCAGTCAGGGAACATGCCTGGGTTGTGGGCCAGGTCCCCAGTGAGGGCCATGTAAGAGGCAACCATATATTGCTGTTTCTCTCCCTCTCTCCCTCCCTTCTCTCTCTAAAAATAAATAAATAAAATCTTTAAAAAAAAATTATCATGGAATGTAGAACCTACTTCATGGGGGAGGGTTGACGAGGATTAAATTAATTAATAAAACCTGAAGTACTTAGTACAGTGACTGGTATACAGGAAGTGCTCAATACGTGTCCTTGTTACATGTGTCACATCAGCTGTCACCATCATTCCTGCTCAGCTTCCCCCACTACAACTCTTCAGACTGTGACCGGTGTTTGCATGATGCTGCCCTCACCTGTGTCCTCACCTGAAGCTCGCGTGTCTGTGCCCACACCTTCCCTCTGGGCTCACGTTCACAGTCATCCCAACAGCTGGTGGCTCCTAACTCACTGTCCCCAGCCACGTCCCTCCCAGAGCATCGGCCCACATCCGCACCTGCCCTCTGGATGTCTCCCTCCCTCCCTCCCTCCCCAGCCTGGTGCCTCCTCCATCAATAACCCGTGACCCGTTCTGGCCATGCTGGACACATGAGCATCCTTAACGACTCTCCTCTCTCGTCCTACACCCAATCCAATCTGCTCAATTGTTTGCCGAGAAATATTTGCTAGAGTGTCTGCTATGTGCCAGGCACTTTCCAAGGGGCTGGGGACATATTAGTGAATGAAACAGACAAAGCCTCTGCCCTCATGGCCATGACTTTTTGCTGAGGAAACAGAAGAGATACACAAGGATAAATACAGGTGTCAGGTGGCTAAAGAACTTGGCGGGGAGGGCGAACCAGAATATAGCTCCCAAACCCACCGTTTCCCCACCCACCCCCTTCTCCCTATTCTGCGCCTTCACATCTCCTCTCCACATTCTGCGCGTCACTGGGATCCTGGCCACAGCGCCTGCCTGTGCACCTGCCTCAGGTCTCACTGCCTGCAGCCCACGCTGGCTCTCACCCGAGCAGCCGGAGTGATTATTTCAAAACCGCAATAGGATCTGGTTTCTCTTTGGCTCAAGGCCCTTCGGTGGCTCCCATTGTCCTCAGGGAGAGCCCTCCTGGGCCCTGTGCAATCTGGTCCCCATCTGCCAGTCTCTCTACCCCGTTATTTTTTTCTCTCCATTTGAGTTTGCACTCCAGCTCCCCCAGTTCTAGGCCAGTGTCATGGCCAAGTCCTCCAGGAGACTTTGCAGGGGTCATTCCTTCCATCTGGAGCACTGCTTTTTCCTGCCCCTCCCTGAGCCTGGCTAACCTCCCCACCCCCACTTCAAGACTTAAGTCGGGTGTCTCCTCCTCCAGGAAGCCTTCCCAGTCCCCCAGGCTGGGACCCGCACCGCCTCTGGGCTCCCACAGCTGCCTGTGCTTCTCCCATTACTGCACGAGCATCCTGCCCTTCCAGCCTGACTCCTCCAGACGATGAACTCGGGAGGCAGACCTAGGTGTGCCTTGTTCCGGCCGCGTCTGAGCACCCAGCACAGCTCCTGGCAGGCAGCAGGGCTCAGTCTCTGCTTGTCAAATGAAAACAGCCGGCAGAAGGACCCTGTTCTAAGGCCTGGAGACCCAGTCCTGGACCCTATGGGATCTTAAACCTGCTGTGCTGTGTTGCATATGCCCCTTCTCTGTTCCCTCAGCCAACCCCTCCCATGCTCTATGCCTCAGTGTCTCAATCTGCAAAACAGGGGTTGTAACAGCTCCCCCATTCATTCTCTGCTACCTCTCAGGGGTGCTTAAAAGCATCACGTGTGAAAGAATATACATACTCATATATATTTTTAAATTACTCCCTACTAAGAATTTTAACGTCCATTCCTCATTTTTTCTCACAACAGCACTGCCTAGCTTCCATCTTCTACAGCTGATCAGTGACACACGGTCAAGTTCAAAACACATGCCCTGGCTCTGAGGGCCATTCAGCCAACCTTCTGGTGTCTTCTCCGGTCCCTCCCCTCCCAGACCTCACTCCGCCCCCAGTCCGTCCCTCAAATGCAGGTTTCCAGGCCCCAGGGCTGCACCTGCCTGCCTGGCATGCTCACCTTCCCCTCTCCACGCAGCAAACTACTCTCTCTCCCCTTAGCTTCTGTGTCACCTCCTCCAGGAAGCCTTCCCCTGTAACTTCAGCCCATAACAGCCTGTGCATGCTTTAGGATGCCTCTCATCCCAGGCTCTCATAGGTGGCAATTTAAATGTCTCCGCCTGCCCCTGGCACAGCCTGAGTCCCTTGCATTGCAGAGGTGCGGGCAAGGGAACTGAACCCCTTAGACCCTGCCCTTGGGTCTGAAGGACACTCCCTGCCAGCTGACTCCGTCTATCTGTCTGTCTGTCTTTCCCTCCACCCCACAGAGGACTGTGAGCTGAGCCCCTGGGGCGGCTGGAGCCCCTGCACACACAACGGGAAGACCTGCGGCTCAGCCTGGGGTCTGGAGACCCGGGTACGGGAGGCCGGCCGCGCTGGGCAGGAGGAAGCAGCAACCTGCCAGGTGCTGTCCGAGTCCAGGAAATGTCCCATCCGGAGGCCCTGTCCAGGAGGTGAGCGCCAGGCCAGGCATGCAGGGCCACCACAGGAAGGACCCAGGGTTACTGGGAGTGGCCTCGGGACACCCGTCTCACAAAGAGCACGTGTAAGGCTGCCCGAAAGTCTATCAGCCATCACTCCACGTGGGTTAAGCACTGCCCTCCCGGTGTCCTTCCAAAAGAGGGTCTTCCTTGCTGGGTCCGTCCCAGACCATTAGGAAGACCGAGCTTGTCCTTTGCATCAGGGGTTCTCAGCACTTTCAGACTGACCGCTTGCCTTGTAATCACAAGGGTCTGGGAACACTCTCCTTCCTGCTCTGAGAGAAAATTCATGGGCAATGTAACCCACTTGCCCAGGTCATTAAAAAACGTCAGCATAGTGCTCTAACCGCGATATAAGAGAAACAAAAGAAACTTCGTTATGGCAGCGTGCTGGCCCAACGCGCCGGAGAGCAGAGCATGCGCAGCGAGCTGCAGTCCCAGCAAGGGCGACGGCCGAGGTCAGGGCCCACGTGCAGGTTTGTGAGATGCAGTCTCCCTAATGGGGACCAGCTCTTAATAAAGTCAACAAAACTGCCTGACCTCTTCTTGACTGACACCGTGCTGGCAGCCCTGGACAGTCAGTGGGCGGGGAGAGCGCCCAACACCCTTCTTGTTCCCTCGCAAGGTGGAGCTCGGCGCTGAGCAAGCAGATGGCTCAGCTATGTGAGAGCTGGCTGGGGCAGGGACAGCTTTTCTTGGGGCAGGGACTGTCCCCCACAGCACCCCTGATCCCTGTCCACTGAATGCCTCTGGACCCCCTTCTTTGTGACAATTAAGATCACTACACAGACATCCAAATTATCCCCTGGGAGCTCTTAGGAACCGCTGATGTGAAAAAGAGGAGCTGCAGAGTATGGTAGGGAATATGTGAATGGTGAGTAGTAATAATATGGAAGTAGCTAACATAAACTGTGCACCTACTAAGTGCTGGGCACCGTGTTAATTCTTCATAACTCATTAAGTCATTTAATCTGTACAATGATGCTATGAGGTAGGCATTGTTATTATTTCCATTGTACAGATGAGGAAACTGAGGCCCAGAGAGGTTAAGTCATTTGCCCAAGGCTCACACAGCTGGGGAGGCATGGACCTGGAATTCAAACGCAGGTCTGTGTGCAAAGAGGAACCTAAAGTCATGCTCAATGATGAGGCCACCTGGACACACAGCTCGGACACAGTGGAGCCGGGAGCCAGGAGCAGAGAAACTAAGAGCCCCAGGCCCAGAGAAGCACCCAGACAGGTGGTCTATAGCATTTGTTACTGTGACCACATCTCTCATGACATCTGACAGCTGGTGGCTGATGGGAGGGCCGGAATGAGGAAAGCTCTTCTCCCAGATGATGATGATGATGAAGATGATGCAGACAGTCATAGGCACTGACCTCGTGCCAGGCACTGTGCTGAGTGCTTTGTAAAGATCACTCCTTTAGTTCTTACAACACCCCTGCTGTGGGCTCCTCACGTCACCCAGGTGCCAGCTCAGAGAGGCCCTCCATGGTACCACGTCACAGCACCTGTGTCTCCCTGCACTCATTCTCATGTTTGTTCAGCGTCTGTGATCTCCCGTCAGGGCCAGCTCTTTGTCTGCCCTGCTCACGGCTGCCTCTCAAGTGCCTAGGACAGGCCCTGGCACAGAGTAGGTGCTTGGTTACCTTTTGCTGGATGAGTGGATGGGAGGCTAGGTGGGTAGGTGGTGGGCGGATGGGCAGGCATCAGGCAGGCATAGGGAAGAGGTGGAGACCCCCAGCCGCTCACCCCACACTCCCACCTTCAAAGCCAGTGAGGGCCGTCAGGCAGCCCCTCATCCTGTCCCCAGATGCTGTCCCACCCGTGGCCTGACACAGGTAGCCCTGGAGCTTAGAGTGGGAGCCTAGCTTCAGTGCCCCCTGAGGGCTCAGGAGTGGGCATAGGGAGCGCCAGAAGTGGGCAGCCTGGTCTGAGGAGATGACCCCGAATCTGCCTGAGGAGGGAGAAGCACCAACTCCGGGGGACAGCGGCACACAGGCGACACTCAAGAAATCAAACCACCTTCCCTCGCCTCTCCCAGCCCTTTCATCCCTTGCTGAATGACCTTGGGAGGCAACTCCCTGAGCCTCAGTTTCTTCATGTTTAGGAGGGCACACAGCTCCCTCCAGAGGAGCGTGGGGGCCAAACAGTACATGAAAATGGCCTGGGTGTGGAGACACTCTGCAAACCAAAACTTGGGGGCCGGCCTTGCTCTCCCACCCACGCCTCTCTGTCCGCTCACCTGTGAAGGTAATAATGGTGACCGACAGCTGGGAGGAGCACTGGGGCGGAGGCACAGCCAGTGCGCAGGTGTGGAGCTGGTGTGGACCGTCTGTGTTGCAGGAACAGTGGGGAGGCCAGCGCCTGGGGCCCAGTGAACCGGGAGGAGGGGTGGGAGGGGCGGGCAGGCCAGGGAGCGGATGTGATCTTTTCCTCCAGGTGAGCTGGGAACCACCGGAAATCCACACCAGGAGCTGCAGCCCAGGCTGCGCAGCTGAGCAAGCGAGGCCCCTCGTGGGTCTCGGGCATCTCACCTGAGAGACGGGACTCATCAGATGCTTGTGTCAGAAACTCACCCCGGCTCCACAGCGGGCGGGGCACAGTGGGGTCAAGGTTCTGAGTTAGGGCTGGGGTTTGCATCCCAGCCCGGCCCTCCCGCAGAGGGAACTGGGTGAGGGACAGACGCCATGACGCCTGTCCTAGGGCCTGCCTCCCACAGCTGGCGTGAGTTTAACAGACGAAGAGCATTTGGAGTGTGGCTGCCACGTGGCACCGTTTGCTAAATGCTCCTTTTATTATTGTTGCTTTGATTGTCATTATTTTCAAGGGGCAGAACTGGGGCCCAGAGGTGAGAGGGCAGGTTTGTGTGAAGTCCTGGGTAAAATGTGTTGTCTCCCCGAAAGATCCCTGTAAACCATGGAGTGCATGTGGGAGGGTCAAGGGCGCCCCCTTGAGGCCACACTAAGTCCTGGGGGGCCCCATGTGAATCTCCAGGCCTAGGGAGGCCCTCAGCAAGGTAGCAGCCCTCCTCCCCCACCTAAGGAACAGAGAGGTGTTCAGTCTGGGGTAAGTTGTCCTACAGTCCAGATGCCAAACAGGAGTGTTTGTCAGGTCAGCACGCAGATATTACACTGGGCCCCGCTATCTGGGGGGAGTGGGAGACACCTTCATCTTTCAGGACGGAGGGGCCTCCCAGGGCCCAACTGGCCTCAGAAACAACGCCCTGTGCTCCCGCTGCAGAGAGAAACCCCAGCCAGAAGAAAGGCCGGAGGGACCGGCGCCTGCGCAAAGACAAGCTCAGCAGACAGAAGATGGACCACAAGCTGGATGTGAGGCCCCGCCCACCACAGGCCTGACCTGCCCCCTCTGACCCGCCCCCCCCCTCGTCGCCCTCCTGCCAGCCAACCGGTTGCATTGCTCGCCCTTCTGCCCTCTTGCTACTGCTGCTGCTTTTCTTCTTTCCTTTTTCTTTTTCCCCACCCCCTCTCTCGTTTTCTGTGTCAATCCACCCTTTTCCTCCTTTATTTCCTGTATTTCTTCCATATCTGTTTCCCTCTCCTTCGTCCTTTCTTCCTGTCCTCCCACCCTCTTCCCCTTTTCTTCTTTCTCGCTTTCCTTTTTTCTGTCTGCCCTTCTTTTCCTTTCCTCCCATTTTTCTCCCTGTCCTTCATTCTCTCCCTCTCTCTCCCGCTCTCTCCCTCTCTCTCTCTCTCACACACACACACACACACTTTGAGAGACCAAATGCTTGTGCCCTGCCCCCAGCTACTCTTTCTATATGCTCCTTACGGAAAGTAAATATCTTTTTCTAGGCCTTTCCCTGACCTTGTCCTGACCCCACCTTTGCAGAAAAGGGGTTTCCAAGGGCGGCACCAGGGCCACGACACAGGCAGGCCCCTTGAGTGCTGACCCAGGGCTACCCCTGCCTTCTGCTCTGGCCAGTCCCGGAGGCCGTTCCCACAGCCCTCAGCCACAGCTCCCCTCGGAATCCTCCGGAAGAGGCCCTGGGGCCTCCCAATGCCCAGCTGGCCGTGGAGGAGCCACGATGGGGCCTCTGGCTGGACAACCAGCCCCACACCTGCCTATGGCAACAGAGTCCGCCCTCCTGGAAGCTGCCTACTGCAGCTGCTTCAGTGCCCTCCCTCTTCCCATGGGACTGTCCCCCCACGTCCTTCAGGGATCCAGGCGCTGCATCAGGTGGGCAGTCATGCCTGGGGAACCAGCTCAGCCCACGACAGGCCATCAGAACTGAAGGAAACTTGGAGAATGTCCAGGCCACTCTGCTCTCCACCCTGGAGCCTCCTGCCCATTGTATCCATGGGGAAACTGAGGCCTGAGAAGGAAGGGACACACCTAAGTTCACACAGGGAACCCAGGTGCTGTGCCTTCCACCTGTTGGTCGCCCTGCTCAGCACATCCACAGCTGAGAGGAGACTTCGGGCCTTGGCGTGGGAGGCGGGGGCAGTAAAGGTGGTCGGGTCAGGAGCAGGAGAAGATGCCCCATCACCCACACCACCACTGAGGATCCGTGTCTCACTGTGAAACCCCATGTGCCGCCAGGAAGAACAGTGGGAGGAGTCTCAGGCTAGACCCAGCTTAGAAGTCGGTTTGTTCTCACTGCCTGTCACTTCACCACCATGGTGCCCCTTCCACCTTTGTTCTTCAAATCCCCAGGAAGGGGCCCTCTCGATTTGCACTGGCATCACCGGCTGGTCTGAACTCAGACAGTTCAGCAGCTAACAGAGGAAGAATCTGAGAACTGAGGGGGCTCTGGGGGGCCTGGGAGAGAAGGGTATCAGCAGGCTGGGGCAGGTGAAGGGTGATAAAATACCGCTCCCCCACCCCACGAGAGTGCTCAGCCTCTGGTCTCCCTCTACTTCGTACATGGGGAACCCCTGACCCCCAAGGCTCACCCTCCCTCTCACTTCCCCTCTCGCCTCCTTGAGGAGAGCCAGAGCCGCCCTCCTCACCGCCCTCCTCACCGGGCCAAACCACCAGCTTCTGTTCTGCAAGAGTCTGCGCCTCTGAAATGCTCTGTCATTGTTTCAAAATTCCAACTCTGTTTTTTAATAAAGGGAAAAGCAAAAAGAAACTTGCAAATGCTTCTTGGGCATCCTGCTGATGAGTTTGGAGTGGCTGAATCTAAACCATATGGGTTGTTTGCACCGGAACGCTCAGGGCCTGGAGGGGGGCTTTGGCCCTCAGACCCGCCACGCCCCTCTCAGGAAGGGGGCTCAGCCAAAGATGGAAGAGAGCCACACTGTGCTCCTCCCACCCCCAGGGCCTTTTAGCCCATGGTCAGAGGTGGCCCAGGAACGCATCAGTACTCTGTGTGACATGTCTGAGGGGCCAAGAGACACCTAAGAGGTGCGACAACCTCACAGAGCCATCTAAACACCCTGCAGTGCTGGTTAAGGTGGCCTCAGCATTGGGAGACACAGGTTCGAGTCCCACCCCGTCATCAGCAGTCTGTGGGGTCAAGGCTAAATCATTTCCCCTTTCTGGGCCTCAGTTTCCCCATTTGATAGATTAAGAGAAGGTATGACTGCATTTAATCCATTGCCCAAATCTGGGTGGCCCAACAGCATCCTCTGGGGTGCTTTTTAAAAATTCAGACCCCATGGTGCCACCCCAGACTTACTAAACGTGAACAAGCTTCGGAGCAGACAGTGAGAGCAAAGTACTCGGGAATGAGTGTTCCAGGACGAGCTCAGCAGACAGGGTGGCTCTCGGGTGGCCTCCAGCCCCAGAGGACCTGGGCCAAAACACAGACTTTTCTGACAAGTTTCAAGTGCTGATATTTCTAAAACGCACCATTCTGAGAGACCTAGATAGGAGTGGAAGTTTCCCTTCCTGCAATCCCCTGGCCGGTTCTTTCCCTCAGGGAAATTGGCTGTCTGTCCCCAGCTGGGATCGGTGGTCAAGGTTATTTTTTATGTTTCAAATTAGGAGACAGATTGTTCCCAGCCTAAACCCCTCCTATAACCTTTGGACCTCAGATATTCCCTCCCCTCCAGCTCCCCATCCTTTCCAACCCCACCCTCTCCCACATTCTCCTGAGGATTGACGCGTTTTATCGGGAAGACAGCTTCCCAGGGAACTAACTGCCTCTTGTAGGTGAGGCTCCGGGTAAGTTCAGAAACTGACCGGCAACCAGCAAGAGGGCAGTGGGCGGAGCCCAGAGGGAAGTGCCAGCTGCCCGCCCCTCCAGTGCTATTCCAGTGGGAGAGAACAAAGGCTTGGCCCGAGTGAGGGGTTCCTCCTGCCCCCACTCCAGCGGGGCCACACCAGGGCCCTCTCTGCAGCCCACTCCCCCCACGACGCGATTGCATCCACTCGATCCCCAGGCCTGCCCGACGCAGAACCAAGCCCCGCCTCTCGTTCCCACCTTCTGTCACTAGAGGGCGCCGCCCAACCAGAAACGAGGCAACAGCCACGATTGCGACAGCATTTTTCCGAAATTGGAAGAATGTGTCGGCTTTCTCTCCTAATAAGACTTGGGAAAAAGAGGGGAGGCTGCCTCCTGCCTCAGGCTGAACGACAAGAGTTGCATTCAGAGGAGGACCCGAGCCCAACATCCCACAGCCAGTAATCCTGACTGTTCTGGCCTCCTGCTAGGACATCCCGGGGGCGGGCACAGCGCTATATTTCTGTTTTCACTTGTAGGAAAATTTCAAACTATCAGGAAATGCACATTCCTATAATAACAAAAATAATGGTAGTCATAATAATAATGATTAATGATAACAATGCCTTACGTGTATTGAGCACCTACTACGGACCAGACAGTGCAAAGTGCTTTGGGGGCAGTATTTCATTTCCTCTGCTTTCCTCTCCCCAGCAAAGATCATAATAACTCCCATCTGGCTGCCTTGTTTAAATGTGCGGACACTTCCACATCCTTATCTCCTGCCACCCTCACAGAAACCCTGCAAGCTAACTTACAGAAGAGGAAGCTGAGGCTCAAGTTAAAGTCATTCAGCACTTATCAATCTTAACTATCCATCCATCTGATGCACGTACAAAAGTACCTGCTGTATGCCTGGCGCCATGCTGTGTGCTGAGGATGACGATCCAGGCCTCGTCACTGGAGCTTTCGGCCCGTAGACAAGTCGATGACAGCGGTGTGACAAGGCCTTCCACAGGGGATAGGATCTAGGAGGAACAGCAGCAAACCCATCTGCAGCTTACAGGGGCCCCGGGAGTTCCTGCTCTGGGACCGATGGCCAAGCTGAGAACTGAAGGATGAGGAGGCGTTATGAGTTGGGGGTAGGGGTTGGTTCCCAGCTGCAGGACTCAGCATGTGCAAAGGCCCGGAGAAGAAGCTGCTAATGGGGGTGCCAGCCCCAGCATTTCTCAGCCTCCTGGGCTGTCAGACCCTGGAACGCAGGGACTCAGCCATGGGGACAGCTGGCGCCCCCACCCCCAACCCCCTCCATGGCTCCCAGACTCCCCTCTGTAGTCTTTCATGAAACCTGCCAGCCACAAGCTGAAATAGGTCATGCAGCCATACCTGTGACTGAAGAAGTCACCCAGAAAGGGGACCCCCAGTCCCTGCTGCTCCAGCCCCCAGGTGTAGCCTTTCCAGCTGAAATTTCAGCAGAGAGAAGCTGGCCCCACTCTGTCCTGTTGGAACTGCTGAGCCTCAGTACCCAGGAGCACAATAAAATGGTTATTGCTTCATGCTTCTAAGAGTGTTGGGGGCTGGGGGGCTTGTTCCACAGCAACAGACAACTGGAAGAAGGGTTGATAGTGGCACAACTTGTGGGGTGGAGGGGCAGGGAAGTGAGGCAGGTAAGAGCCAGGCAGCAAGGCCACAGGTCCCACCTCCACACTGGCCAGCTCTCAGCCCTTAGGCACAGTCCGGCACTTCTCTCTGTGCCTCAGTTCCCTCATCCGTGAAAGGGGACAGTAAGAGGGTCCCTCTCGGTGCCACTGTGAAGTTTAAAGAAGTGAATCATGGGGAAGGGTTCAGCTACACAGTGAGTGCTCAGTACAAGTTTTTAGTATCACATATATTTCATTTATCCATTCAACAAACATTTCTTAAGCGCTAAGTCTGACCAGGAACTTGCCAGGCACTTGACTTGAAAAACTTAGATCTATTCTCCCCACAGCCCTCTGTAGTGGATTTTATTATTATTCCTACTTTTTACAGATAAGGAATCTGAGACTCAGAAAGTAGGTAGTAAGGTGAGAGCTCAAAACTGTGTCCTGCCCCAGGGGGCCGCTCCAGGCCTAGGCACCGCAGGGCGCACCCCACCCAGCCTCAGGTGAGCATCAGTCATGCGGGGGGAAAATGCGGCCTTCCACTCGGCATCTGGGACAGGGACTCCAGATGACTCTCACACACCCCAGAAAAGATGGTTCGCCTCACTCAAATTAAATGACAATAAAGTCACACAGAAATACCACTTTTTCACCTGTCTAATTGGCAGGGAGCCAAAATTTGAAACCACAGGGTCCTGGGCAGGCTGTAGGTGAGCTGGTGCTTTCTCCTGCGTCCCTAGGGGAGGGCGTGGCCTGCCCTCTGTGGAAGGCAAATGGAAAAGATCTATCGAAATTACGATGCGTGTGTCCCCTAACCCAGAATTCCATTCCAGGAATCAGTTCTCTAGTTAGCTGCACCCACATGCAAAATGACATTGCACACAGCTGTTCTCTATAGCCTGCATGTGACCGCAAAAATACTGAAAACACCCTGAATGTCTATGGGAGCTGTGGTTACCTGGGTCATCTTACAGGTTTCGGCTCTGACTCTGCTTCCTCCTGAAAGCCTTCCCTGACGACGCCAAGCTAGGCCAGGTGCCTCCCTCGTGAGCTCTGCACGGATAAGCCAGCGTTGTCCCTGACTCTGTGTGTCTGTCTTGCCCCTAGACTGGGAGTCCCATGATGGCGAGGCCCGGGTGTGACTCCACTCTGGGTCCCAGTGCCCAGTTCCAATCTGGTTCAAGGGTGGCACACAGCTGAATGGATGAATGAATGAATGAATGACCCCAAAGTGGCTCTGGGCAGGAGTGAGAGCTGGGGTCCCCTGCCAAGCAGCAGCCACGGCCCGTGCATCCACAGGCCGCAGTGGAGCAGCATCCAGCCACCAGTCCAAGGCCCCAGCAAACGGCCTCCAGGCTGGTCATCAAGCCCCACTCCCCACCCGCTCCTCTCCCTTCGAGGCCCTGTCCTGCTCCCACGCTGTGGGCGTGAGCACGCACAGCGGCACAGCTGCTGTCTCTGGGCGCCTCTGGAAACAGTCATCAAATTTGTCAACCCAGGTATGGTTTTCTTAAATATCAGCTTTAATGAAATATAATTTACTACAGCAAATAAAACTCATCCCTTTGAGATGCAAAGTTCATTGTGTTTTGACAAACACGTACAGCCGTGTAACCACCCCCAGGATCATGACCTAGAAATTTCTGTCACCCAGGAGTTTTCAGGCCCCCGGGCAGTCGGTCTTGTCCTCCAACCCCCACCCACCTCGACAAACACCAACCAGGTGGCTTGGCCTCTTCCCGAAGGTCACATGAGGGGGACCACACAGGAGGTGGCCTTTCGAGTCTGGTCTCTGACTCCACATCAAGCCTTTGAGATTCCTCTATGTTTTTTGTGTGTGTAAATCAAGAGTTCTTTCCTTTTTCTTGCTGAGTAGTAGTCCGTTGTTTATCCACTCACCTGTTGGAGGACCACTGTTTCTGGTGGTTGGGAGAAAAGTTGCTGTAAACATTTGTGTCCAGTTTCCCCTCCCACCCCCGCCCCCAATGTTTATTTCTCTTGGGTAAACGCCTAGGAGTAGGATTGCTAGGTCATAGAGTAATCACATGTTTAATTTTATAACAATTGTCAAATTGTGTTTTGCAGTTCCAGTTGCTATGTCCCCTCCCCAGCACTTGGTATTATCGGTTATTATTCATTCCGGCCATTCTAATGAGTGAGCATCTCGCTGTGCCTGTCATTCACATCTGCAGGTGACACTGAGTACCTTGTCATGTGCTTATTTGCCATCAATATCTATATTTTAGCAAAGGATCTTTAAATGTTCTGCTCATTTTCATTGGATTATTTGTTTCCTTATTATTGAATTGTGAAAGCTTTAGATATATATTCTAGATACAAGTTTTTAAAATCAGATACTACTTTTGCAATTTTTTGCAAATCAGATACTATTTTGCAATATTTTCTCCCAATCTGTGGTTTTCATTTTCTTAATAGTGTCATTAGAAAAGAAAGTTTTAATTTTAATTTTGATTAAGTCAATTCATCTTTTTTTCTTTTTTCTTTTATGGTTCATGCTTTTTGTACCTTTTCTAAAAAATCTTTGTGGCCATGGGTCAGGCAAAGATTTTTTTCCTATGTTTTTGTCTGGATGTTCTACAGGTTTTGGCTTGACATTTAGACCTCTGGTCCATTTTAAGTTAATTTTTATGTATGGTATGAGGTATGGGTTGAACTAATTTTTGACATTGATGTAGAAATACAATTTCACCCCTAAAAAATAACGCTACTTCTGTCCCCCCACAAATGTACAAAGTGGATATTCATTGCAACCTTGATTAAACAAGTAAAACACTGGAAACAGCGCTCGGGGCCCTCCCTGGAAGCGTGGGGAAGTGGCGCCGGCACAGTGCCACAGAAGCACCGCGCAGACGCAGAGCGGGCGCAGCTGCGGCAGCGCGCAGCTGCGGGGCGTGCACTGCAGGGATCCGTTCTGATCCGCCAGTGTCCGCGCTGGACGGTTGTATGAGGTTTTGAATGTCATCCTATTCAGGTGTCAGAAAGGATGAGGCGCCCTTCGTGGAGTGATGTAGGAAGGTCCCTAAAGTGTGCTGTTAAATAACAAAAGAACAGAGCTAAATAATGGGTGAAGCTAGCCCCCACTGGGTTAAAGATTCCTGTGGGGATTTCCTTTCCTGTCCATAAAATATCCCTGGGAAGGCTTGGCCAGGTGGCTTAGCTGGTTGAAACGTCATCTCAGAAACTGAAAGGTCACAGGTTCGATCCCCAGCCGGGGCACACGCCTCGGTTGCGGCCTGGTCCTGGTTGGGGCGCGTGTGAGAGGCAACCAATCAATGCTTTTCTCTCACATCAATGTTTCTCCCCCTTTCTCTCTCCCTCCCTTCCCTCCTTTCCAAAATCAGTAAGCGTGTCCTCAGGTGAAGATAAAATATGTATTTAATATATCTGGGAAGATTCAAAGGAAACGGGTGAGGGGGGCTGCCTGGGGGAAAGGGCGTCTGGGTGCTGGGAGGACAGAAGTGAGCGAGAGAGAGACTCACTTTCACTTCTGTACCTTTGAGATATTATGCTCTCGTATGTATTATACATTCAGAAAATAAATACAAAGAGAAAACTAAAACCAACCCAAAAAAGCTCCACTTCCACCCTGTCCTGACTGGTGTGGATCAGTGGATTGATCACCGGTCTGTGAACCAAAGGTTCGCTGGTTCCATCCCCAGTCAGGGCACAAGCCTGGGTTGCCGGCAGGTCCCCAGTAGGGGGCGCCTGAGAGGCGACCACTCAGTTCTGCCCCGTGGGGACCCAGACAAAGTCACTTAAGGTATAGGTCAGAGCCAAGCCCATCTGGAAGCTATTGCCACCCCGAACCCCAGGCTGCGGTGGAGAGATGGGTGGGGGCCCCACTTCTATGTACATCTGTTCCTCATCAACACTCATGCTCTGGACCAGTCTCCAACCCTGGAAATGCCATTCGCCAGCACGGCCAGGCCACCCTCACGCCAGACCCCTTCCCCACTGGGACTTGAAAAACAGCCCTGAGGTCCAGGCCAGCTCGTCCTTCACCTCTCGGAGCTTCAGGCTCCCCTAGTTGCAGGGATGAAGCCAGTGCATGCAATCACTCAGCACTCCAAATAGTGCCTGTCACCGTCTCTGCCCTAACAGCCTTCGCGGTCTCCTTACTGTAGGTGCCCAAGTGGTGACACCAACAGGGAACGTGCCCAGCTCTGTTTGAAGCACTAAGTATGTCCTGACTCTTTTAAACTTCACGACAACTGTCTGAGCTAGATGTTCCTACTAGATTGGCTTTTCTGATGACCCAGCTGAGGCTCAGAGATGTTGAGTAACTTGCCCAAAGTCGCACAGCCAGCAAGGGCATAGCCAGTATTCAAACCCAGGCCACCTGGCTCTAGAACCCCAACTCCAAAGCTCTCCCTGCACTGCCTTTGCGGATTTCAACCACTTCCCCACTGATCCCTGATTCCTGCCAGTGCCCATGACAGTGTCCCCTGCGACAGAGATGGGCGCTGCTCTCTACGAGTGTTCCGTGGCTGAGAGGCACGCGCCAACGCGCAGCCACGAGACGATGCTGGACCTCTAGCCAGCTCGAGTGGAACAAGACAGGAGAGGTAAGGGGGTGCCGGGATGGAAGAACGGGGGCGGCAGGCGCCCAGCATGCAGGCTGGGGCAGCAGGTGTGCAGGTCTAGACCAGGATCTGACCGTGCTCCACAGCGGTCTGAGGGACTCGCTCATGTTCCTCCTCAGGCTTCCCAGCACACAGCACACAGCAGCGCGACCAGCCCAGCCCAGGCGGCCTGGGTTTCCCACCGGGAAAGAGCACGTGTTGTGCATCAGCCTTACCTCCAGGGATTGCCTTAGAGAAACGGTGCCTGTGTGGACAAGGGCCCTATTAGAACGGGAAGGAGCCGCAGCCCAGAGCTCCATCGGGGCCCTGGGTCCACTGACAGGGTGGCCCAGCCACTCGGCGGCAAACTATGAAGTGATGAAAAAGCCTGACGCAGGGCTCCTGAGCTGACGCCCCGGCCAGACGCCATCCTGCCGAGGACAAAGGGAGCTGCAGGGCCACGAGTGCAGGGCGTGTCCCCCCGGGGGCTTTCTGTGCGTAGAGAGCTGGGGAGGGGTGTGAAGGGGATCCAGACACAGTTTTAACTCTTTGCTTTATCGCCTTTTAGGTCTTCCTCCGCTGCAGCAATCATTGTCTTTTCTAGAATAAGAAAGGGAAAAGCAGCATGCAGCGCTGCGCCCGGCACCTGGAGGGCTCACCGGAAACTGATGCAGGCATTTGAGCTCCTGGTGACGGCTTGGTGCCAGGGGAGAGCGCTGAAGGGGACAGCCCGGGGCCTCTTCCCTGCCTGGTCGAGGGCAGTTTCCTGGAGGAGAAGGGCAGGGAAGCCACGATGGAGGGACAAGGGGAATATGAGGGCTAAAGTCTTATGACTTTTTTTTCTTTATACATGTTATATTTTTTATTAATAAATAGATTTTCTTCTTTAAACACAGAACATGTAACAGATTGAAACGCTCCCCCTCCCCCCATTCCAAAGACAAGAGTCTGTAAAACAAATGCCAGCTGTCCTGCCCTAAGGGCAGAAAAAGCCTGGTGACCCCCACCCAGCCCTGCCTCCTGCCGCAACCCCCCGCCCCCCCCGCCCCGCAGCACTGCAAGAGAGTGGGGTCTGGGGCTTCTCCCTGGGACCCTGGGGACTGAGGTAAGAAGTGTGCGAATGTATGACGTCACCTCTCCACCAGGCGTGGGCTATGCAAAGATGAGGTTCCCTTCTCATCGGCTCTGACCAGCTCCTGCCCTTCTGATTTCAGTTGTGAAGCACCTGGGCTCAGCCCCCAAGGGAGCTGCCTCATGGCTTCCCCACTCTCCGCTCCTCGGTGGCCTCCTCAGAGGGGAAGGGAAGGGCTCAGACCCCCCTCCCATCCCCTGGCCAATGTGGAAACGCTGAGGGGAAGAAGCATGGTGCTGAAGGTGAGGGTCCTATAGGCCCCTGAGCCCAAGAGGCCAGCACGCCCCCCACACCCTCACGGCTTTCCTCCCTCCGGAGAGGGGGGCGCTGGGGCCATCTCCCCGCCACCACCTAGGGCCTGGCTTGGGGTGTGATGGTTCTTTCTCAGTGTCAGGTCCTCAAGCCAGATTTATCGAGTGCTTGTCGAGACAGCTGGGCCTGGCACCAGCCTAAGTGTGAAATCTTCCGTCATCCCCACGGTGAAGATGAAGAAACCGAAGCCTGGGGTGAGGTGACCGATGGGCTGCCCCCCACCCCAACCCCCCACCCGATGCCCAGCCTGAGCACTGCACCAGGCGTCTGAAGCTTGGCTTGTGATCCTCTCCGGCCTCTGCTCCCTCATCCCTGAGTCCCTTCCAGTGTTGGGTTGGGGCAGCCAGCAGCCGCGGGCGGCCACTCGGCCAAGAAAGCTGGGAGTGATTAGAGCCTAGCCACATTTTTTTGGACAGGGGCGCCTTCTGCATTTTAATCAAGCAGGGCAAAAAGAGAGCAGCCCAAGTTGCTGCTCTCCAGTGGGGCTGGGGCAGGACCAGGGGAGGAGGGTGAGAACACCCTCGGGAAAGGGGAGGGAAGCGCAGAGGGGCCAGGAGCCTGGGTGGGCAAGGACACATGAAGAATGTGGGGAAATCCTGCCCCTGGGACCCCTGGAGAGCCCAGCCATCTTCCTAGAGGCAGCAAATGCTTGGGGCCCCACTGCCTCCCTCATCCCTCCCTGCCCCGTCCTGCTCCCTCCAGGCTCTCACAGAAAATCTTCCCAAGTAGCCATTTAGGCCTCAGGGAGGATTTCTGGTGCTGACTTCTCCTCCTGGAGAAGATGAACTTTTTCGGGGGAGTAAAGCTTGGGTTCCCTCAGAAGGATGTCGGGCGGGCGGGGAAAGCTGCAGAGCTGGAGCAGGAAGGGAGGGGAGTCAAACCCTGTTCTGCACCCGGGCCCAGGCAGAGCATCCGGTTGCTAGGTGAACGCAGCCCTCCACACTGAGGGGTGGAGGGGTAGGCAAGCACCAGGCCAATCTGAAAGCCAGAAGGGGCCTCAGAAAGGATCCACATTAATGCTAATAATAGCAATAACAATAGCGATCGAATGGTAAAATAAAAGTGATTACAGTCATTCCTAACAGTTACTGAGCACCCATCACTGCACATTTAATTCTCACCAGAACCCCGGGGACTGGGTCCTCCCTGTGGAAACTGAGGCACGGAGAGGCTAAACAGCTTGCCCACAGACAGACAGCTGGAAAACAGTGAAGCCAGCCCAGCCCCCTCCTCAAACGGAGGAGGAAAGGGAGGACCAGAGATGGGCAGTGAGGAGCACCAGGCCCACAGCAAGTTGGAGGCAGGGCCAGGCTGCGAGGATTTGACTCTCAGGCCCATCTGTCCCTTTCCTCGGTTCTGCAGCAGGCTCAGGACCCAGGAATGCCCCCGTGCCCTTCCAAGGGCCTGTGGACTCAAGCTTGGCCCTCATTCTCCCAAGGGATCTAGCCTCCACTTGTGGGGGGTGCAGGGAGAGAGAGAGAGATCAGATGGCGGGAAGGAGGTAAATTTGGGCTGAGGCCCCTGTCTTCTCTCCTCCTGTGGATACCCCCTGCCTGTGCCCCCAGAGCTGGCACCCAGATGAGCCCTTTCAAGAGTGTCCCCACCCCTCCCACCACTGCCCACCCAAGCCTGTCCTGCGTCCCATCCCTGCGCCCTCTGCAGCCTCATCACACCCTCCCACTCCTGCTCACTCCACTCCAGCCACAATGCCCTCCTTTCTGCTGCCTGAAGATCCTGGCTCATTCCTGCCTCAGGGCCTTTGCAGGTGCTGTTGCCTCTGCCAGGGACACCCTTCCCTAGAACTTCCAGCGGCTCACTTCTGCTCTCAGCCACATGTCAGGGAGGTCTCCTCTGACTTCAGAATGCACGGCACCACCTCCTCCTATCGCCACCCAAAGCTTCCTGACAACGTCTGCACGTTACTCGTCCTTATCTGAACCGCCCTTGTTGGTTGGCTATGTGTTTATCGCCCGTTGAACCCATGAGGGCCAGGACTCCCGTCTGCTTTGTTCACTGCTGTGTCCTCAGCCCTATGAACAATTCCTGGCATGTAATGAAATGAAGGCACAAGCCCCAAGGAAAGGCTGTGCTGTGGGAAGGAAGTTTATCTCGTGGGAATGATGCTAATCTAAGGAATCTGCCTTTGGGAAAGTATCCTCAGACACCCTACGGGCCTCTGTTTTCTCACCTGTAAAACGGGACTGACACCGGCATTGCCTCCTTGGCTGGGTCATCATGAGGATTAAATGAGACCAAGCCTAGGCCGGCAGTAAGTACTCTCAACTACTGGCAGGGACTCGCCTTATTATCATCATTATTGTTAGTGTTATCATCAGTCTCTGACCCCGACTCTAGGCGCCACGAGCGGCTGTCTGCTGGTCCGAAGCAGGGCTCGCGGAGAGTCTGGTCTCAGCACCAGCGTGGTCACTGCGGCTCTCAGTCCCCCTCTCCTCCCGCCTGCTGTCTTTGCTCACACCCACACAGGGTGCCCTCTCGGACTGCCACCCATCACTCACCCTGCAAGCCTTCCCAGGGCACCCCCCGGATGGTGGATGAGTTAGGGTAACCTTGGTAGGTAAGCCCCAGAGGTGGGGTGCATGAAACACCGCAGTGGTTCATTTCTCACTCCCCGGAAGTCTGACATGGGTGTGCCCCGTGAGCACTCTGTCAAGCAGTGATTTCCGGACTCGAGTTTCTCCCACGTATGGCCCTGCCTTCTTGCACGGAGGCCCCCAAGGGGAGTGGAACTCAGTCACGTGATCGCTCCCAGGAGAAAAGGGAGGCTGGGGAATATGGCCTTGCCTGAGTTGGTTCACCACTGGGTGGCACCTGCCGCAGGTGGGAGCAGATTTTCTAGCCGGGGTCCTGGGATTGTCAGGGAAGAGTTTGCAAAGAAAATGTTTTTTGTGTTGCTGCTGGCCGCAGGGCCATATCATGGGCCAAGCACTCAATCTACTCTTTCTCACGCCATCCCTCCCCACACCCCCCCACCTGCCATGGAGGGTCCCTCTGTCCCCAGGGCGAGTGACACAAGTGTAGAGGTCAAGATAACAGCCCACGGCCACCCACATGTTAGCATGATGGGTTTAAACTCAAACCTTCGGGCTCAGGAGCCTTCCAGGGAAAGTGGGCGGTGGGGGTTCTGAGAAGGGAGAGATGTGTCTTCCTCCTCGTTTAGGGGGGCAAGGAAGGAGATGTGATAGGATGGAGTCAGACAAGGGCCCAGCCCAGGGCACAGAAAGGATACTGTGCACATGGCATTTAACAAGGTCTTCACGGCTTGCTCTTTACTCCTCTCCGGACAACTCCACTGAACTGTCCCCACTCCCCTCCCCAGTAAAAAGCCTGCGGGATGAATGAGCCAAGCCTCCGTGATCCAGGTCGTGATGGAAGAAAGCTTCAGCCAAGCACGAGGCGTCTCGCCTCCACAGATCCTGGGGCATAGGGAGTATAGCCACCGTTGTCCTCCTCTGCTGGCAGCCCCCAGCTTTTCCCCTGGGGAACCAGCCCTGCCCACTCCAAGCCGGTGAGGTGCAGGCAGCAGCTGGAGTGGTTGGTCAGACTGTCCCGTCTCTGCTGGCCACCATGGTCAGCTCGGCAGTGAGGTCGGGACCCCATCGGAGCCAAGGTGAGGCCTTCCCACGGACTTCGTGTGAACTTGACAGAGAGGTGTAGCCGTCAGGAACATTTCAGCTATGGGTAACAAGGAACTTCACGCAGTGGCTTACACAATAAAGTGTTTATTTTTCTCTCTCAGGAAAAATCTGACCGAAGGTGTTCAGCAGCTTGGCGATGTCAGGGCTAACGTGATGACATCTGGGCCTTTCCCTCAGGCCTGCAAGATGGCCCACGCTCCCGATCAAGGTCATGTTCCAGCCCCTGCTGTGAGAGCAGCCAGTTCCTCCCCCTGCCCGCTGGTGTGGGCTTCCATCTCATTGGCTGCCTCTGTGCCGTGTGCCCCCCGCTGCAGGAGGGGCTGGAGAGGTGGGTATTTGGCTGCACAGCCTCTGTAGTGAGAGGAGCTTGATGGGAATGGGCGCTGGATTAGCCAACCCCAGAGCCTCTGGTGGGACATTCTTCTCGCCTCAGAGTTTAGTTCTTTGGGGAGGTGGGAAGGGAGTGGGAGGGCTGGCGTTGCAGGCAGTCACCTTGCCATTGTGACTTGAGATGCCATCTGAGGGTGGAGCCAGTTCTGGTGATGTCGTCTGAGACCCAAGATCCAGCCGTGCCTGCAGGCCGCTACTCTTGTATGTAACTATTACATGAGAAAATAATAATAATAGTAACATTATCATTATATGTATTTATTTTATATGAAATTTAAAATACAAAAATATATTTTAAAATATTTTCTAAGGTATTTATATACAATATGCATAATTTATTTTATATAAAACAATACATACATTTTTTGCTTGCCCTCTTAGGCTGGACTTAACTTCTTTCTTTGGGCAAGAGAGGCCCCATGGTAGAAGAACGCAGAGTTCAGAGTCAGGCCACCTGGGTTCCGGTCCTAGTTCTGCCGTGAGTTTGAGTTTGAGTTTGGCCAAGTCATTTCACCCCTCTGAGTTGCTGATGCTTAATCTGTAAAATGGGCTGTTGTGTAGATTGAGCCAAATGTGATGCGTGATAGGTCCTGCCACAGAGGAAGCCCTCAGCATGCAGATACTGCCTTCCGCCTCCCATTCGCTCGCGTGACGTTTGCGGCAGCTGGAGGTGAACTTCCCAGCGCTGCTGTGGCATGTGTCCAGATTTCTCTTCCTCTGTAGACCAAGTGATCCTGGAGGCCAAGAACTGTGTCCGAGTTATTTCCATATCTACGGCACATGGACCATAGGTGATCAAGAAATGCTTGAATTAAATTAGATAGTACAACACTTCATTCACCCATTTAACAGACATTCATTGAGCGCCTGCTGCACGCCAGGTACGTTGCACACGATGGGGATGCAGAAGTGGACACCTTAGGCACAGTCCGTGCTCTCAGGGGTGCACTATCGAATAGGGAGACAGAAAGCAAGTGGCAAATGAATTAAACGCTATGTCCAATAATGAAACAGTCATGAAGAAACAACAACGGGGAAAGAGCTAAAGGTTCGTTTCATACGGTGCCCAGGGTACACCTCTTTAAGGGCAGATCCTTGAGCCACTGAGAGAACGGTGACCCAGGCAGAGGGAACAGCAAGGACCAAGCCCCTCGGGTCGGCCTTCCATGACCGATGCATGGGAAACGCCTAAATAAATGAACGACCCTGGGAACAGCAGCCCCTAGGCCAAGCGCATTCCTCTTGCCCTGATGAAAAAACGCCCCAAGGCCAAGTGGGGAATGTGTCACGCATAGAATTTCCTCCTGCTGCCAGCTCTCAGAGAACGGTTTCTGCCAAGGAGGTGACATCTGTGCAGAACACGTGCTTGTCCTCCAGGGTGTCCAAGGCTGGCTTTCTTGCTTCTACCTTCCCCATCAGCCCCACTGTGCGCCAGGCCTTGGCTCGGCCTCCTCGTCCCACCCACTTACTCATGTAACCCTCCCACAGCCCTTGTGAGGTAGGGACCGTTAGCTCCCCTTCCAAAGGCAGGTCCTGGAGAAGACGCCGTGGCTGGCCCAGGGCCACTCAGTGGGAAGGAGGGATGACCCCAGTCGTCTGGGGCCAGAGGGCAGTGAGCCCGGCGCCCTCCTGTGGCTGGAGCGTGCAGCAGCGTGGACTCCCCACCCGCGGGGGCTCAGGGTGGGCTTTGTGACGGCCCAGGCCTCAGTGTCCCATACGCCTTCAGTGCACTGCGGGGCACTTGGTGGGCACACACGAAATAAGCACACAAGTAAAAACAACAACTGGAGATTGTATGTGGAGCACGACCATTGCACCTGGTGCACAAAAAGTCACACTAAACGGACACCTTGATGACTGTACACGGTCACCTTCACTGACCGTTGTGCTGGCCAGGGTAAGGTAGTGTGCTGGTTTCCCAGGCTGCCGTAATGAAGTGCAGCAAGCTGGGTGGCTTTAAACAACAGGAATGATTCTCTCACATCTCTGGAGGTCAGAAAGCAAGGTGTCAGCAGGGTCATGTTCCCTCCAAGATGCAGGTGAGAATCCTTCCTTCTGGTGGCGGCCATCAGCCCCTGGCGTCCTTGGCTTGAAGGTGCTCACTCCGATCTCTGCCTTCATCTTCACGTGGAATTCTGACCCCACATCTTCCCACCGTCCTATAAGGGCACACCTCCTGCCGTGTGACCTCATCTTAACCAGTTCCGTCTGCGGCAACCCTTCTTCCTAAGAAGGTCACATGCCGGGCGTTAGGATTTCAACATGTATTTTTGGGGAGACAGAGTTCAACCCCAAATAGGTTATGCTGCCGTGACAAGCAGCTCAATACAACAAAGATTTTTCTTCCTTTCTCATGCTTCTTGACCCCAATGGGGAGCATCAGGTAAGTTCGTTGGAATCACACAGGAACCAAAAATTGTGCCCATTCAATGTTGCGGGTATCTCTGCACAAATCCTGGCTCTCTGCAGTCAGGGAAGGAAGTACAGACAGTCACACAATGGTTCTTCAAAGTGTCCAAATTCAGTGTCAAAGCAAGTCATGTGGCTGGGCGCAACCTCCAGAGGGTGTGTTCTGGAAGGAGAAGAGATCTGGAAATCTAACGCTGGGGATGTTCACACAACTGCCCTCAAATACTCACATCTTCATGTTCGCATCTACGTTTAAATAGCAATACCTTCCAGAAAACCTGCAAAGATGAGTGGGTTTTGGATAAGGCAGGGGGCAGTAGGGAGACCCAAGGGGAAATGAGCCAAATCACGTCTAAGACCATCAGGATGTCCCAGAGGAGTCCTCCTGTGTGATGCCGACATGCACCATCTCCTCAGATCCTCACGACATTGAGAGACGGAGATCATCCCCCATTTTACCGAGGAGGGCCCTGGGACTCGAAACTCGCCCACGGTCCACAGTCAGGAATGAACTGGGCACAGGAAAGGCCTGACTGAAGATGTATCAGCTCTTAGTGTCTAACAGATTGTTCCCAAATTTGGTGGCTTAATACCACAAGCATCTATAATCCCCCCACCTTCCATGGGTCAACCGGATGATTCTTCTGGCCCGGGCTGGGTGGTCTAGGGTGGCCTCATTCATGGATCTGGGGGTTGGTTCAATGTCAGCTGGGGTGACCAGATGACTTGGTCAGGTCTCTCTCATAATCCAGCAGTCTAGCCAGGGCAGCTTCCACACGAGCCAGTGTGCAGCCCCTTTAAAGCCTGGGGAGACTCGTATTTGAAAAGATCCCATTGGCCAAGCAAGATACAAGGCCAAAGTCAGATTGGAGGAGTGGAGACATAGACTCCGCCTCTTAATACGGGGAGCTGCAAAGTCACATGGCCAAGGCTGGTGTTTACAGTGGTGGGAGAAGCCTGGGCTCGGCCGTGCAATTTACCACAATAACAAAGCCCCGTGTCCAAGCACAGCAAATCAGTCAAGACAATCCCAGCAGCGCTTCAGCAGAAGCTTAGGCTGCTTTGTATCATGCGCTTATAGAAGAATCTGTTGCTGAGGGAAGTAGATCATAAGTAGGAAAAACAGGCTATAAAATATGCCATTTTTATGCACCGTTTCACAGCCCTCACATTGCCACAAAAGTGGAGTCTGCCAGCACTGAGGGAGGGCAGAGGAATGCAGAGCAATGGAAACGCCCGTGCACAGCGTGGCAGTGTCCTGGGCCGGCACTGCACACGCCGCGGGTCCCAGAAGGAGCGCTCGTCTATACGTGCCCTAGAGAAACCGTCGATCGTGAGCACGAGGGCGCACGGAGGGGACAGCCATAGCCGCCTCGTTAGAAGTAACAGAATTGAATCAACCCAAATGTCCGTCCTTCGTAGGCTGGATGAAGCGTGGCAGTGATTGAGACAATGCTGCACAGCAGTGGGAAAAGCGTGGCCCTGCTCACAAGGTCTATATGTGGAATTTGGATGAATCTGGAAAACATACTGTGCAAGTAGAACGTTGTTTATAGCTTAACCGTGTAACCCAGGGCAGGTCCGGCTGCCCGCCTCTTCAAAAGCCAGTATTCAAGGGGCAGGTGCTGATGCAGAGGAACGTGGTTCTATTCAGGAGCCGGCCACCTGGAAGGGAGACTCTGGTCTCAAGCCCATCTTCACATCTCAGTGCAGGCAGGGGTTTTTGTAAGGAGGGAGAGGAGGGACAGGAGAACAGAGAGATGCGGGGGAGAGGCTGTGGATGTGTAGGTAGTGTTAGGGCGGTCGGTGGTGCGGGCTGTGGAAGAATTCACAGAGGGGAGAGAGTGCAGGGAGTAAAGCTTTTATTCACTCTCTGAGAGAGGAGAGGGGCGCGGTGTGGAGGGGTACACCAGCACCGAGGGGTGGCGGCTTTGAGCTTTTACTGAATTACAGATTACAGAAGGGGGTGCTGTTGTGAGGCCCCTGGCCTGTTGGGGGCGTTGTAACATGAGGTTTTGAATAAGCTGCAGTTTGCTCCAAGGTTATCTTTTGCCTGAGGCTGTGGGGGGCAGTTAGTCACATTCTGTTCTTGCTTTCCAGTAATTTCCAGTCCTGGGAACCTAAGCTCAGGAGAGTGAATAGCAGTCATGATTAACGAGGTCACAGACCTGCACGGCAGATGTCGCCACGACAGCAAATGGCACGGGCTTTGGCCTTTCGGGTCCCTGGTCCCGATACGGGTCTTTCCTGTCGGTATCCTGGAGCTGCTCCATGCAAGCCCTGTTCCTGCTGGTGGGCGACCATGTCACCTGAAGCTGTGGTGACGGCCGATTTTCGTCCAAGCAGGAACTGGAACTGTCTGTCCATACGTGAGCTCCTTCTATCAGTCTGTTAGGGCATTTATTCTAATTCCATTTCTTGGTAAGCATGACATTTTTATTCCCTGTTACAACGGCATGTACTTACATTTTGAAAATACTTCATGTACATTATTTATGGATACATATATCTGGGCCCACGGGCAAGGAGGGAGAGGAAATGAGCGGGAGGTGGGAAGGGGGACGTGAGGGTTACCAAGTTTACCTGCCTTAAATTTCATTTCTTTAAAAATGTGGGACAAATCTCAAAATGTTGACATGTGCTCATCTGAAGGGATGTGCTCGCATGGGGTTATATTATCCTGTTGATTCCCCTTCAAAAACATAATCCAAAGTAAGAAAACTTTAAAAAACTTTAGAGAATGCTCTTTTATTTTTCCAGAGACCCATCCAGAAACATAGGCATGTCTGTGTAGAGAGAAGCGATTGGGAGGAAAACACTCCAAATCCTTGGCTATGGGTTTTGCCTTCAGCTGGTGAGAACACAGGCAACATTTATTTTTTTTCCCCTCTTGCTAATATATTTATTTCTGACTTTTCTATGAGGGACATACTGTGCTTGCTTAATAAAAACAAACAAAATACAGAGGGCCCTGTTCGTTCTCTGGGTCACAGGCTCCTCTGAGCCTCCACGGGGTCCCAGGCTCCAAAATAGATCCGCGCTCCAGCCTGGCAGGCTCACTCTTCACATCCCGGAACGAGCGCTGGACGTGGGCGCAGAGGCGGCCGAGCTCCCAGGCCTGGGCTGGGACGGACGCGGCTGGCGGCCCAGGCTGAGCAGCCCAGCATCGGGTGCAGGCCATCCACCCTGGTCCCTTCAGCCTCTGGGGAGGTAAAGCTGGGACTCCCCATCATTCAGAAGGGAAACCGAGGATAGGGTGGTTACCCCTGGGAAGGAGCACCAAGTGTTGCCCGCTGCAGAGGCCTGTCTGGCTGAGGACGGGCTGGGTGCTCAGATGCTGGGGGACCTTGGACAACGCCCAGGGCCTTTCTGGGCCAATTTCTCTGGCAGTGTCCGTGGAAACAGCCCCACTTTCTGCTTCGCCTTTAGCTACCCGAGGGCCCGAAGGACATTTTTTATGCAGAGAGGCTAGCTCTTTTCAATGATAGGGATAATATAATAATAGCGACCAACATACCGAGCAGTTACTTACGTGCTAAATACTAGAGTGGCATTTTCTCATCCTCCCTCCTGTGGCGATTGTGTTTTCCAACAGCTCCCATCCCACGTGCTCTTCGGAAACCTTGGCAATCTCCACCCACAGCGAGTCTACTCCTCCTCCCCCTGAACTTGGGTGGGGCAATGTGACTGCCTCTGTGAGTAGAGTTTAGAGGAATTGACCCCATGTGATTTTTGAGGTCATAAAAGGTCATATGCCTCTCACCTCTCTGGAGATGCTCGCCCTTGGAACGCGGCCACCAGGCTGTGCGGAAGCCCCGGGATCACGAAGAGGCTGCATGTGGCCATTCCGGCTGCCAGACGCAGCCCCAGCCCAGGTCTCAGAGGCATGAACAGATGAGCTTTCGAATGGTTCTGGGCTCTGGACTTCAAGCTGCTCCAGCTGATGCCAAATGGAGCAGAGTCCCCGGTGAACCTGGCCAGGATTGCATTTATGAGTAAAATAGCTGTTGCCCTTATTTTAAACCACTAAGTGCTGGGGTACTTTGTCAAACTGGAAGGCCCTCCCCACACCTTGCTAACGAGGGACTGTTCCCCCCCATTTTATACATAAGGAAACTGAGTCTTGCCTACTAAAGTGGAATCAAGATCCAGTGCCAGCAGCGTGGGGCTCCTAATCGTTAGGCCTGGGTCACAGGGGTGACCTCAAAACTCAGCCTTGGGTCCCTTCTGACCTATCAGCTGCATTGTGGCTCTGGGTGGAGGGTGGTGGAAAATGGGATGGGGAACAGCTGACAGACTGTTCTCTGGGTGGAAGTTCTCGTACAGACACAATGATCCTTGCTCCACAGATTCACCCCTGGACCTCTTGGGGACACTGACAATTATCCCCAGGATTGTCAGCAGCCCCAGAGCTTTCCACTAGGACCTCACTATGTTGTCATCAATGGCCCCAAGAGACACTCAAGTCATGTCCTCAGGGATGTGAACCCCACAGCACCAGAGGCTCTGGGTGTGCTTCAGGCCGACAGGCTTGCCCCTGGTTTATCACCGTGGGTGTTGAAATGCCGAGAGCTGAACAGGGAGGGGCCAGGGACACGCCGGGTCCTGGAGAAAAGGCCAGGAGTGGGAGGTCCAGCCTGGTGACTTAATCCTCTTCTTCAGGCCCAGAAACCTGAGGGGCCCCCACTCGGCAAGGTACTCTCCAGGAATGGGCTGTCTCTTCCCTGCCTTTGTTCCCAGGTTCAGAAAGATCAGTTCTTCCAGGAAAACAGATTCCAGTGTGTGACTCTGGGCCAGTTGCCCCCATCTCTGGACCTGCTTTCTCATGAGCTAAATGTGAGATGCAGGTCCATAGCATGCTGGTTATGCCAACATCCCACTGGATCGGAGTGGGAAGCCAGTTCCCTGGTGAATGGCCAAGTGGGCGGGTGTTTTATGCCCATCCATACCTGTCTCCCTCCTGGTCACTCCATGCCAGGTTTCCTTGAGAACCACCCTGTCCTTCCCTCAGTCCCTTTGGGTCCCATGAGGCTGACCCTACTCCTGTTACCAGGTTTCTGCCTCAGGTGCTTGGTGAAGGCTGAGCAACTACCGGTGCTGGGAGAATCCAGCAGAAGCTTGTTAGGGGCAGAGTAGGGGAGTGAAAAATGGGGAGTTGCATTTGAGACCTTGAAGGCTGTGTCCAGAAGGCAGAAGGCTCTTTGTCTGTGGCTCAGAATTGAGGTTGGGGCCATAAGTTCATGCACAGAACACGATGGTCACCAAAGGCCGTTCCAGGCCCAAAGGTGAACGCTGCCTTCAGGCACCAGCCCACGGGCTCCCGGAGCCTGCCAGCTGAACCCAGATGGCGCCTTCCAGGTTCTGGGCCCTGCCACCAGCTCCGCCTGCCTGCTGCCACCTCGACACGTGGCAGTGGCTGGCCCCCATTTCCCTGAGAGCTGGGAGGTCACTTTGCATGGCTCCTGTCTCCAGGCCAGGCTTATGCCCAAACCGCCTCGGACACTGCCTGGGGGCCTGCGTTCAAACGTCCTCAGCAGCTTGACAGTTTACGGACTTTCTCTACAGCTTGCCTCGGCGAGGCTTCCGGGAGACGCGACTCAAGCCCGTCCTCGTGCTCCAATGGAGAAGGAGGAAACTGGCCCAGGGCAGCCCAGGCCCGTGACGGCCAGGCTTGCCCGGCTGCCAAAGCCCAGGGTGGCCCCACAGTGTCCCCCTCGACCCCCGTGTCCTGGCAGGGAGAGCCGGGCTCAAGTGCCGCATTTATTCAGCCACCCACTCATTCATTCCCCCGTTTAGCAGGCATTTACTGAGAATACACTCTGTATCAGATGCTGCGGCAAGCAAAGAGAGATGAGCAATTGCACAAGTAGTTAAGCTCTTAGCACTTTAAGAAGGGGTCAGATAGAGGTAGGACTATGGGGGGGGGCTCTGATTTAAAACCTGAACAGGGCTGAGGAGCCCCTGTGAGCACGTGTCAGCAATATTTAAGCTGAAAGAGAGAAAGAAAAAGGATGGGAGGTTCTCCTGCCTGTAGCATTTCCCAGAGATGGGCACAGCCACAAGCCCCCTCCCCTGAAAGTTCTTCCTGTGACAATGACACCCTTCCATGGTGGGGGGCGTCTATGTTCCCTGCCTTGAACCTGGGAAGACCTCGACTGATGAAATGCAGACATTCCACTGAATGACTTCTGAAGCCAGCTCACAAAAGGTGACATAACTTCCACCTGCCTCTCTGGGGCCGTGCACCTTTGTTGCCTTGAGTGGCCATGAAAGAAGCCCGGCTGCCTGAAGCCACCGTGCTGGAGACAACCCCTGAAGACACCATGATCGTGCTGGGAGGGATGCCAAGGTGCAGGCAGGTGAGTTAAAAAAGACTTCAAGATGTCCCTAGCTCAGCCACTATCTGACTGAGAAACCCTATGAGAAACCCTAGCAGACCACCCAGCCGGGCTGCTCCCAAATTCCTGGTGCACAGAACCCCTGAGAGCTCATAAATGGCTATTTCGGTTTTAAGCCACCGAGTGTTGGGGTAGTTGTTGGCAGCCGCAGAAACTGGAAGACCGATGCGAGGTGGGGGTGAGAGCAGGCGGGCAGCAGTGCTCTGAACCAGAAAACACAGCACGTGCGGAGAACTGAGGTGAGAAGGGGCGCTGAAACGAAGGGGCAGAGGCTGGCAGGGCCGTCTTCCAGGCTTTCTAGAACTCTTCTTTTGATCCCATCTGCATTTCCCCTTTCCTACAGAGAGACCCGAGTGTAATTTCAGGACCCGTGACTATTTAAGCCCGTGCAAGGAAGGAAATTACATTCGTTCATTCATTCTTCCCATCAATAAGACTAAAGGCATGGCCTGTGCCGGGAGCTTCCCACCGTCATGTTGGTGGTTTAACACTCTCTCTAGTGCACAGATGAGGAGACTGAGGCTGAGGGGGGCGGCCGTCCTTGCACACTGCCCTGGGAGGGTCGGAGGGGAGAAGCAGGCTGGGCTCCGGGGCCAGCCTGGAGGCAAAGCCTGATCTCAGCCCCGCCCCGTTCAGGCCAAGCACCTCCAGGCTGTGTGCCTTAGACAAGCCCCTCTCCCACTCTGGGGTTCAGTTTTCTCCTCTGTAAAATGGGAGGGTAATGACACTGGTTTCGTTGGGATTATCACGAAGCTCAACCCGCTCCATCCTAAGAACAGGCGTTTACTCTGGGCTCACCTGTGCCCCTGCTGTGGTCAACTCAGCCTCTGTGGACACGCTTCCTCCTCGCAAGGCCGGAGGTGACAGTGGAGGCAGAGGAGAGGACAGGGCTCTTGGCACCCGGAAGCTCAGTGAGTGCCTGAGAGCCAGCTGCCTTTCCTTTTCCTGCCAAAGCCCCACACACCTGGCTGAATGTTCTCAGTCTCCCGGATGAGCCCCTATTTGCCACTGTCCCAGGCAGCCTGCCCTGTTCAAGCCTCGGACAGGATTTGGGAACACAAAGGGAAAAAAACAATACCAAACCCCCGGATCTGCCCCTGCTCTGGGAAAAAGAATAGAGAATGCCAGAAGGCAACGCACCCAGGAGAGCCCAGACCAGCTCCAGCCCCGGGGCACCTCCTGCCCAGCATCGAGTTGAGTCCCCCAAGCCCTTGTCCTCAGGGGATTAGCATTGCGGTGGGTTGGGGGAGGGCAGGCAGACAGTCACTGTCACACTGACGACAATTTAAAGTAATTCCTTAGTGCTCACCTGGTGCAGCACTGTTCTAACTCCTTAATTTTCACACCCGTGCAGTGGATGGCATTGCAGGGGTGGGCGAAAGTAGGTTCACAGTGGCTCGAATGGGAAAAGACACTCAGGTTATCATGATTACAATAGCTTTAACTCTGCGTTTTGTGTAGTCGCAACTGTAAACCTACTTTTGCACGTCCCTGTATTTTTTTTTTTCGGTTTACCAAGGGGAATAAGAGGCTCAGAGAGGTGAAGTGACTTGCCCAAAGTCACACAGCTGGTTAGCCGCGGAGCCAGAATTTGGAGCGGTAAACAGGTAAACGAGTAAATCAGAGATCCCTCAGTGCCCGTGCTGAGGATTCACGTAGGTTTCTTGTTCGAGAGAGGGGGTAACCCAGCTGGATGACAGGGTACGGAAGCCCGGAGAGGTGAAGCTGCCCACCCGAGGTCTCAGGGCCCACAGTTGGGGAAAGGGAGCTACAGCCAGCTGCCTCTGACCCGGGGCTGCATCCCAAGCTCTTCTCCCGACCACGGACCTCCCCGCCTGCAGACAAAGGCAGCCCCGCACAGTCTGCCCCGGGGCAGGCCGGTGTCTCTGTACTGTCGCAGGAGCCAGGGCCACCTCAGGGCACGACATCCCTGGAGGCCAGGGGGAGAAGGGAGGACAGAGCCAGCTCCCTGGTGAAGCCACTTCCCTGGCCTTGTAAGGATTTTCTGTCTCCTGAAACAGATCGGGCAGGCTGCCTCCTCAGGCCTCGCTCCTCTGCCCCCGCCCTTTACTCTCTCCGGGGGGCCACTTCACTGGTGTTCCAAGTGCTAACGGGGAACCAGAGCGGGAATGTGCTGGGGGGGCAGCACGGGCGGGGGGCGGTACGAGGGGGGGCGGAAAGAGAAGGCATGGGGTGCTGAAATTTGAGATTCCAGCCTTAGTTGGGGGAGGTTGGAGGGAGAGACGGAGACAGGAAGAGAGCACAGTTGCCTTTGGTTTTCTGAAGCGGGCAGCGTTGGGGTCCTAGTGTTTGTGTGCGTTGGACTCTGTGAGTGTGTGTGCACGTGTCTGTGCGTTGTTCTCATGCCTGCACTCTGGCTGGGAGGCCAGGCCCCCAGTGGACGGTAAAAGGGCTCGGCGGCCCTGAGGCAGAGGTAGGCTGGTGCACAGACAGGGTAGTAAGCCGGCGGGTGAGTGGGGAGGAAGGAAGGGAGAGAGGGAAGAATAGAGGTGAGGGAGAGTCCGGAGCGGGAGCACGAGGCTGTGGGAGGAGCTGAGCAGCTGTGGCGTTTGGAGCAAATATAAATAGCTGTCTGAGTGGAGCTTGGCCAAACAGGGGTTTGCAGCTGCAGTGGCTCTGCGGGCAGACCTGTGCACTGTTGGCCGCAGTGGGTGCCCCCTGGGCTCGGAGTGGGTGCCTCCTGGGCTCGGAGCAGGGCCCTCTGGGCTCTGACCGGACGCCCGTCATCATCCCCACAACTTCGGACGCTCTCCCAGCCAGCCATGTTGCTAGGTGGCCTCCTCCTCACTGTGGCCACGATGACCGTGGTGGCCCAGCGGAGGGGGCAGGAGGCGGGAGGGCGCCGCCGGGCGCACCGCGTCCAGTACGGCCAGTGCAGCTACACTTTTGTGCTGCCCGAGCCGGAGCCCTGCCCTCCAGAGCCCGAGGCCTTCAGGGCCTCCAACAGCCTCCAGAGAGACTCACCAGCCTCTGCACTGCGCCTCGGGGACTGGCCCACCAAGCGGGTGCAACGCCTGGAGAAAGTGCTGGAGAACAACACGCAGTGGCTGCAGAAGGTACGGCGGGGCCCGCAGAGGGAGTGGTGGGCAGGGACCGGCAGCGGGAGCGTCCACCTCAGAGGTCTTCCCTGGGCACAGAGGGCCAGGTGATGGGACCCTGTGTCTGATTGTACAGAGTGAGGCAATGAGGCCCAGAGAGGGCCAGCAATGGGCCTAAGGCCACACAGCAAGTTGGGCAGGGTCAGGACTGGAAACCCGACTTCCTGTCATTCATTCATCCTCCCGATGAGAATTGGCTGACAGCTGCCATGGGCCAGGCCCTCCTAGGCGCTGGGATACAACAGCAAACAAAGAGTGCGCCCCCTTCTGGACTAGTGGGGATAAGAGACATAAAAGATGAATGATACACATCTACTACGTCCCACGGTGGGCAAAATGAAGGAGGGAAAAGGCAAGAAGTGGTGAGGGGTGGGTGTTTGAGGTCAGATAAGTCCAGAGATGACATTTGCACCCTGAGAGCAAGTCAGGTGAAGGAGTAGCCCATGCAGGTCTCCGGCGGGGGTGCGGGAGGGGGGCCTTTACGGCCAAGGGACCAGCGAGGGCGAAGGCTGTGTGGCAGGAGTGCAGTGGTGGTGCCTGGGGAGCGGCGGGTCGGCCGGTGTGGCTGGAGCAGAGAAGGAGGGGGACAAAGGGGCCAGAGAGGTGAGAGGAAGGCAGTCCATGTTGGAAGGACTTTGGCTCTTGCTCCGAGAATCACGAGAGCCATTGCAGGTTTGGAGCAGGGAGACACACGCCTGAACAGGTTCAAACAGAGCAGACTATGGGGGGCAGGGTGGGGGCTGCTGCAGCCACCAGACAAGAGGTGATGGAGGCCTGAAGCAGGACAGGGCTGCGGAGCAGGTGTCCTCGGTCAGACTCTGGTGTGTTCTGAAAGGGGAGCTAAAGGGCTCTGCTGATGAACTGGATACGGGGTGGCAGAGACGGAGGAGTTGAGGACACCACCACCGCTGTGGCCCAAGGCCAGGCCACTCCGGCATCTCCTGTCATTCAGCAAACACTCTGCGCGTCTGTGCTGTGCCAAGCCCCGGCGAGGCACTGAGGTACAGAGTGAACGAGGCAGGCTTGGCCCCGGCCTGGGCCTGGGGGCAGGAAGGGCACCCTGCAGGGTCCAAGATGGGCCTCCCGGCCCCCCAGGTAGGAGCTCCTAAGGGAGAGAGCAGGCCCCGGGCCCCAGGCCCAGGAGACGGGGGGGGGGGGGGGGGGGGGGGGGGGGGGGGGTGGAGGGAGCGACCCGATCCCTGGAGCTTTCAAGTGTGTTAAACAGCAGACAGCAGCTTGCGGACTGAGGTGAGAGCAGAGGAGGCAAGAAGGTTCCCCCAGGTGCCTCTCCAAGGAACGGTCCCTTCTTACCCCACGGTTTCCAAATTGTTCAAATCATGGGCCCAATCAGCAGTGTCTGCTCATTAATATGTGCATATTTATTTAATATTTATGTATGTGCACATGTGTTAAGATAATATGTATAAGGTGACACAAATTAAAATGAACATTAAGAAGATGGCATATGGCCCTGGCTGGCGTGGCTCAGTGGGTTGGGCGTCATCACACAAACCAAAAAGTTGTGGGTGCAGTTCCCAGTCGGAGCAGCGTGTGGGCTGCAGGTTCAGCCCCCAGTCCAGGAGCATGCAAGGGGCAACCGATTGATGATTCTCTCCCACATCCACGTTTGTCTCCGTCTTCTTCTCCTTCGCTCCTCCTCTGTCTGGAGTCAATCAAAGGAAAACAAAGATGACATATCAAATCATGTAAATTGAAGTTCTGGCAGCTTGCCTGTGCGCTCCGTGAGTTGATCCACCCTCACGGTGGAGAGGCTGCGCTACGCCTGTCTAAGCAACCTGTTTCGCACACACGTTTGTGCACACACGATATTAACCCCTGTTGCATTCCTGCCCAGACCCGCTGTCTCCTCAGCCCACGCTCACCCTCTTCCCATAGTTCTCTGCCCACCAGCCCTCCCACCGCCTGCCCTGCAGCACTTCCAGCCTCCACATCCCACCCTGAGGTCCCCCTCCAGGGAGCTCTTGGCCTCCTACTCTGGAGCTGACCCTTCGGGGCTCCAGGCCGCCTGAAGTCTGTGTGTGCCTCCTTAGGCACTTGTTTCCAGTCCCATAAGGACTATTTCAAACCTCCCCCTCCTCGGGCCTCCATCTCGAACCCCACCCGTCTCTCACCAGACCGCGGACCTCCTACTGCAACAGGGACGGGGGCCCAGGAGAGAGGTGACCCTCAGCAGCCTACCCCACACCTGCAGCTCCCCCTCCAGGCCCCAGGGCCTTTCTCTGGCTCAGAGAGTGGGGGTGCCTGCAGGGGCCAAGGCCACTTCCCCCCCAGGCTGCGAGGCCCACCCTCTGCAGCCCTGCACTCTGTTGAAACCAACCATCCCCTCCTGCGTCTCCATCCGCTTCTCCCTCCTACTGGTCCTTCCCCTTCACGTCGAATCACATGCAAGTATCTTCCATGTTTCAAAGGGAAGAGGAACAGGACAAGGCAGAGAGGAAAGGAGCCTCTTCTCCAGCCCAGAGCTCTCAGGGGTCCATGTGCTCTACCTCTGCTTCCTCGCTTCCCACTTCCTCCTTCCCCTGAAATCCCCTCTCACGTCCCACTTCCCACGTCCACCGGCCACAGCTCCGTCTTCATCATACCTGACCTCTCAACAAATTACATGCTGCTGCCCAACACCTCCTTCCGGAAACTGTCTCCGTCAGCAAACCCTCATCTATAAATCATGCTGTTTCAATCACTTACCCACCTTCCTGGCCCCACCCTGGACAGCCACCTGCATCTCCTACCTAGACAGTTGTCACGGCCAGGGTCCTGGACTCCCAGTCTCCAACCTGGCCCACCTCCTTGGTCTTTTCTGCACTCAGCAGGCAGGGGTCCTATTCAGTTAGATCCTGTCCCTCCTCTGCTCAAAGCCTTCTCAGGACCCCCATCTCTTCAGAATAAGAGCAAAAGCCCTTACTTCCTGGAACACCTCTCCCCTAGTCAGCCATGCGTCTCACCTTTGACCTCCCTCACGTCTCTGCTTAAATGTCACCTCCTCAGAAAGGCCCTCCCTGTCCACCCTGTTGAAAATAGCACCCCCCCTCCCCCGCCATCCCTTCCCCTGGCTTTGTCTCTTAGCACATATTACCCACCTATTCTTCTTCTTTTTTTTTTTTTTTTAG